>VZRO01000587.1:503462-527414 GCA_013397915.1 Daphoenositta chrysoptera | reverse complement strand
GGGACACTCCGGCCACCGCGGGGTCACTGCGGCCACCGCGGGGTCACTGCAGCCACCGCGGGGATGGACACCGCACGGGGCTCCGGGTGAGCTCGGTATAGTGATGCCTTATCCTTGTTCTTAAAATCAGAGTCGAACACGGTTAGAAGGGAAAAAGGGGTTTTTTACCTCGGTATTTATTTTAAGGATCCCTGGTGCACTCCGTCCAGGTGGAACACTCCGAACATGCACATCGAAATGCACACCCCAGAATGCACACCCCAAAATGTGCAAACATGCTAGATGGGCTATAGAATTACAGCCCCAGTCCACCCCTCCCTCCCCCCAGAACCTTCCCCTGCACAGACCTATCTTTTAGTTTACAAAATGTGTTCGAGAGAGGACCTTGGTGTCTGAAGCCTCCAAAATGTTCAGTCTCCTAACTCAACACATCATCTAGGAATGTAGGCTAAAAGAAACACTAAGAATACAAAAGGCCACAAAGGCATACAAAAGAGGTATAAAAGAAAAGGCAAAAAAACCATTATGGCATCAATAGGAATCGCAGGGGTTTAGGCCGCTCTGCTCAGCCCTAGTGAGGCACATCTGGAGTGCTCTGTACAGTTCTGGGGTCTTCAGGACAAGGGAGACAACGGAGAGGGGATGTCATTAGTGCATACAGGCATTTCATAGGCGGGTGCCAAGGGGATGGTGCCAGACACTCGGTGGTGGTGCCCAGCAGCAGGACTAGGAGCAATGGCCATAAACGAATACACGAGTTCCACCTCAGCATGAGGAAGAACTTCTTTACCTGGAGGGTGGCAGAGCGCTGGAACAGCTGCCCAGGAAACTCATGGATTCTCCCTCTCTGGAGACATTCAAAACCCACCTGGACACATTCCTGTGCCACCTGGTCCAGGTGACTCTGCCTTGGTAGGGGGATTGGACCGGATGATCTCCAAAGGTCCCTTCCCATCTGAGCAATTCTGTGATTTCGGGGGCATTAAGTGCTTCCAGCTCTCTGTTTTCAGAGGCAGGTGTGAATACAGTGAGGCCCCGGGAAGCAATGGGAAATGAACTGTTCTTTAAGCTTTTTGCCCTTAGCTGTCACCACCTAATCTCGGGGGTGAGACCCTTCCTCATTAGCCAGGGATCCTTGCTGAGGAAGGCCTGGCTGGAGAGGAGTACCTGGCTGTGCTGACACCTACCTGGGAGGTTCCAGGTTGCCTCACCTGCTCGGAGGCACGAACACAGTCCCCTTTGCCAAGCCTGGCTCACCTGGTGGCACAGCACAGTCAGCTGCAGAGGCTGAAGCATCCAGTGAGCCGGCAGTAATCTGCAGTAACAGTGTCCTGGCAGATGAAGCCCTCTCCCCGGGGCAGCTGTGACAGATGGAGAGGGAATGGCTGTCACCACTGCTCAGCTGCTTCTGATTCCCGTTCCTGTGTGTTGTCATATTCCTATCTCTTCACATAACCAAACCCAGCAGCCAGCGTTTGTAACAGCGTTGTTGTCCTCTGGCAGGTGTTTTAAACAAAAACCAAGGCAGAGGCGGCGCAGGGCAGAGGCTGTGAGCGCTGCAGACCGCACCAGGTGGCAGTGCAGCCTCACAGATGCACCGCAGCCTCCGGCCCTGCAAGTCGAATTTTCATGCACTATTTGAGACACTGACCTACATGGCTCCCTCACTCCCCACTAATGGCATCCGTATCTGGCCAGAAAAAGCAGCCTGAATTTTTTTACTGCCCTGCTGCTCCCGTTGCTTTGCCGGTTCCCCCGAGGGATTACACGTACTAAATTATGTCCTCCTGCTAGAAATAAAAACTCATGCATCATCAAGAGCCTGTTCTCATGCGGGTATTACTGGCAGTATTAAAAAAGGCTGTGACTATACTTTTTTGGGTAAACATATGGGAAGGGAAACTTCAGTGGCATACTTGCTTCTGGTCCGAGAAAGGATAACTGAGTGGTGAGATGGGCCAGGTCCCAAGATAATAAATTATTTAGGCTAATATCTGAAGTACAGAAGGAGTTTTAATCTAGCAGTAGTAGTGCAGGGATATGTAGTTGTTACTTTTCTTCCTGCTGCAGTCTGTCAGTATTCAGCATCTGGCACTCCATGAATTGCATTCAGTGGGGATATGGAAATCATTTGTCTGATATCCCATCCCAGCCATCTGTACAGCATAGGTATGCATTATTCCCTGGATTACTTACATTAATTACAGCATTACTGCATTTCAGTGATAAGGGTGCATTTCAGGGATAAGGGTGCATTTCAGGGATAAGGGTGTGTGCAGTGTGCCCCATCCCCCAGGTGAGTCTCACCCTGACCAGCAGCCCCAAACCAGCCAAGAAAGGCTCCTGGGCTGCTTGCCCACGCCTCAGCACAGACCTGGCCCTTTCCATTCCCTCCCCACACGTCCAGGCTTTCTCTCCCCACCCCAGGCAACCACGAGCGTGGACAACACAGCCACACAGTCCATGCTTTGGCTCTGGGACCCTCTTCAGGGACTGGGACCAGCCTGGAGTGAGCCAGCACGAGGCAGACACTGACACACTCGAGCAGGGCACAGGATCCTTCCCAGGAAGAACCTCTTGCACTTGGAAAGGGCTATGGCCTGGGACACTCAGACCTTGATGGGGAGACAAACAGGGGTCCTGGCAGTGCATAGGGATGCTGGATCTCCCAAGCACCCTGCTAATTCCCAGAGCTGTGCAGCCACAGATCCTTCCAGTGGACATCCCTTGGATCCAACCTCATTGGGCTACAACTGGCAGCTTTCCAGCCTCCATCCACTCCTGACACATAGGGCAGCCTGCCTATGGCTGCCCCAAGGCCAAAGCACCCCACAGCTTTCCCCCATGTGCACCCTGGGGTTCTGGGCTCCCTTCCATAGGCATCACTAGTGGGGTTGGTGGCCAAGGTGTGTCCCCCTTGTCCTCTGTGCCTGCCAGGTCTCTGCAGGCAGGCCCCAGGTGGGCTCAGACCCATTTCCCTGCAGCATGTTGTAAAGAGCACAGCAGGTTCTTAACATCTTTATTAGTTTGTTGGTTTATTTCCAACACAGTAACTCCTCTCTACAGCAACAGGTTAGTTAAATCCGGTTTACATATTGCTGTCTCACGAGTGCTGCGGCCTCGACGCCGCTGTGACAAAACCAGGCTGCACTCAGACAGGAAAATGTGTTAAATTCCACTGTGACTGGGGAAAAAAAGGAAAACCAACAAAAATCAAAAGAACAAACCACCAGGGAAAACCAACCAACCAGCAAAACCAAGGTGAGGAACTGAAGGCGAGCACGGCCACACCACCTCCAGGGAAACCACACGGCACTGCTTGGACAAGAATGCAAGGAGGAGTGAACCCAAAAAGGTCAGGGACTGGGCAAACCCTTATATATATATTATATATAGGTATTTATATATATATATCATCTGGAAGGACACGCTGAGAAAACAAGAGATCGCAGCGGTATCTACCGTAAAAAGGAGCTACGTAGCTTTCAGAGTCACACCAAGAAGGAAGCACACAGCAGAACAAAGTGGGGGACAAACAGGGACACTGGTGTTTTGGGGTGGCCTTTTACTATGGGAGGGGTCGGGTGGGGCACGGGTCTCAGAGCCAAAAGCCCTCATGCACCCGCTGGGAGCCCCAGGACCTCTGTGCCCTTCACTGGGGAGCAGGGATGGGGTCTGGGGGTAGAATGCTTTTGTGGGGCTGGGTGGGACCTGCTTCCAGCGGGCTGGTTCTGCTCGCCCAGACGGTGGCACCTGGTGGGTTCCCTGCTCAGGTCCCCCATGGACCACCTCCAGAGACCTGAGCACCCATCACCAGAGCCAGGGCCATCCTTACTGTGCCTGACAGCGGGCACAGGAGGGGCTGGGCACTGCTGCTCTGGCAGCAGAGGCTGGGTGGCCATCATTGGGGTTATGTGATGACAGGAGACTCCATGCTGAGTGTGAGAGGCAAGAGCCACCTGGAGTTGGTGGCCAGATGGGGCCCCACGGCCCGGGGGGAGCCAAGCCCTTGAGAGACGCCCCGCTCAGTGCACAAGCAAAATGCTGGAGGTGGGCATGTGGATTTGGGGAGCCATGGGGGGTCTGGCCAGCTGCGTGGGCAAAGCCAGAGCGTGGAGTGCTCCCCACATCCCAGGGGTCACCCCACACTGCCAGCACCTTGCAGTGAGGCATCCTGCGGGGCAGAGGGTGCTGAGGGCTCCCCAGCATGGTGGGGTGAGTGTCTCATCTTATTGCTAATGGCTCCACGATGATGACACCCACAGGTTGTGGCAAAACTTGAGGTGGGATTTGCTGTGTGACATCCCTAAAAACAGTGGCCCTTGGACCCCGGCGGGCTCAGCCCAAGAGCTGGGAGTGGAACTGACGGTGTGGCAGGGGCCAAGCCAGCCAATCCCCCCCTCCCCAGTGCATTTTTGGTGGCAGGTGGCAATTGTCCTTCTTGCAACAAGGGACGAAGGAAGTGCCACCACAGGTGAGGGCAGGGGCAAGGGGACACTCCTGCCACCCTCCTGCCCTTCTGGAGTAGGGCTGACCCCTCTTCCCTTGCCCCAGGGCAGCCCTCAGGGTACGTGACCAGGGCAAAGGGACAGTTTGGGATGTGATTTCTCACGAGGCTCAGCCAGCTCTGGGGTAGCAGGTCCTGGGTGTGCTGGGGGATCCTGTGCTAGCTCTCCCTAGAGAGGGCCATCAGGGAGAAATGAAAACTGCATCCCTAGGGAACAGACCAGTGACCTCCCAGTAAGCGCTGCTCCCGGTTCCTGTCTTCCTTTTGACTTGGTCAGCCATCAGCTGAACTTGGGAGACCAACCTACCTCCTGTGTCCTCTCCACGTGCTGCCCCATCCCATCATCCCGTCCCATCCCAACATCCTGTCCCCATCTCACCACCCTGACCCTGCTACCCCATCCTGGCCCTGTCCCCCTGCCACCCACCCTCCCAAGCCGGGGCCAAGCCGATGCTAGGGAGGGTGAGGACCAATGCAGAACCATGTGTGACTGCTGGACGAAGCCCCTCTCCTTCTCCTGTACCAGACAAGGGGATGAGGCCAACGGCAAAGAAGACAAATTGACCCCGAAGAAGCGAGGGCCCTGGTGGAGGATGTCCACGGGGCGGGTGGGTGCTGGCGGGATGCTGACGGATGGGAGATGGCTCTGAAGGAGACGTCGGCGGCGGGCGTGGGCCTCAGCACGATACCTCCATGGTGTGGTTGATCTGCCCCATGGCCTCGGTGCTCTCCGAGTGGGTGCAGGCACGTGGGCGGGTGCCATCCACGGAGCTGGCGCTGGTGAGGGAGGCGGTGCGGGAGCGTGCCAGGCGGGTCATGCTGGCAGATGGCACTGCACGGGCACAGAGAGACGGCCGGGGCGCTCAGATCCCTCCGAAAACCCGAGGCACCTGAACCAACGGTGCCGCCAGCCCTGCTCCCCGACGCGATTGAGCCTGGGCACAAGCTTGCAGCAAGCGGTGCTGTGACAACACGAGCAGCCCCAGGCTGGACAGGACAGCAGGGCAGGGGTGCTCCGGGGCAGGCTGCACAGCGGGCTCACTCCTGGGCATGCAACCTCTGGGCATCAGGCAGCGGGGAGCTCTGACCACCGCGCTCCAGGGAAGGAGTGAGCTGGGATCGGAGCTCCCCTGGCTGCCCTGGGTGTGCAGGGAAGGTGACACCCTCCCCCAGACGGGATGGCCGGTGGCCACAGCTCCTGGCCCACCCGGAGGAGGGCACAGTGGGCACGGTGCCGAAGCTGTGCCTGCATGGAGGGGGAATTCTCCGAATGCCATTTCTCAGCCCCCAGCCCTGGCTCAGGGTGCCATCTCAGGCAAAGCGGAGCGAGGCAGTGGGCATCCGGCTGGGAAGGGCCGGTCCTGCACCCAGGCTGCTCCCACAGCTGCCCAGGCAGCTCAAGGGCACAGGCCAGGCAGGCACCATGCAGCGGCGGGCACAGGCCGAGCAGCACTGAGCGGTACCTGTGCCTCCACTCAGCCTCCGATCCTTCAGGTGGGTGACTGGCAGGGGCAGGAGAAGGGCGGGGAGGGCAGAGAGAGAGTGTCAGCCCTGCTGGCCGCTCCGCTGGGCCAGGAGCCCCTGCCCAGCCCACGTGTGCCTGCACACGGAGCTGTCCCTGTGCACACAGACTGCACACACACACACAAACACACACACACGTGGACTTTGGCATGCGTGCACACACAGGTATAAACACACACACACACGTGGTCATAAACTGCACACACACATGCACACAGACTTGTGCACGTGGGCTCTGCTTGTCCCTGTTGCACACCCACAGCCCCTGCTCGTGCATGCCCACACACAAACACAAACGTGCACACCTTCACAGGGAGCCTGACACACACATCTGTACACACGGAGCCCCTGTGCACACATCTGTGTGCACACAGAGCCTGTACACCCCACGCCCCTGCGGACACTCGGACAGACAGACTCCTTCCACAGCTGCACACACAGTGCCACACACGCACGGGCAGCTCTCCCTGGGGACAGACACGCAGGGGTGCCAGGCTCCTCTCCTGCAGCAGGGCAGCACACACAGACCCCCGCCAGCCCCACACCCGGCCCCGGCACTCACTGTAGCCCATGCCTTGCAGGAAGTACTTGAAGGCTTCGGTCAGCTTGCCTGGCTGTAGGGAGAGAGCAGGCTGGGCTGAGCTGAGCTGAGGCAGCACCAAGGCTGATCCCCACTCGGCCCCGAGCTGCTCCTGGCAGCCCCAGCGTGAGACTCCTGTGCCCTCATGAGCCCATCCCCAGCTAGCCAGGGACAGCACCAGTCCATGCCCCAGGGCCCAGTATGCCCAGTTAACTGGGGAAATTGTGAGGGCTCACCTGTGTGACCTGGGGCAGCCCACCGGAGTCAGCCATCTGCAAAGAGAAGGTCCTGCTTAGTTTGGGAGCATGCCTGTACTGCCCACCATCCCCCAGAACCCGCAGGCAGGATGCCACTGCTGGGGTCACCCTGCTCTCCCCATACAGCCCCCGCTCCAAGGGCCATGATGGACCTGGAATGGGGAGATGGGGACAGCCTGCAGCCCTGGGGCAGAAGGCAGTGGGGAACTTCATAGGCAGCAGGGACCTCCCAGCTGCCCCTTGCCACCAGCCTACCTTCAGGAATGTGGTGTTGGTGGGATCCAGCTTGGAGTTACACTCCACCTGCGGGCAGGAGAGAAGATATTAGCACCCTAGGAAGCCAGGAGCCAAGCAGAAGTTGTCCACATGTACCACCACTGGCCCACAGCATTCCAGCTGGCAAATCCCACCCCAGCCAGGAGGAGACAGGGCACTGGGTGAGCCCTGAGCCTGCAGGACCACCACCCCCTGCCATGGGACAGAGGGGACTTTCCTCCTATCAGTCTGGGCAAGGGCAGGGATTGGAACAGGAGGTGAGGGGACTGGTGAGGCATTCTGTGTCACACCCATGTGCACATACATGCACACAACTGTGCCCATGTGCACAGGCACGTGTGACAGAGGAGAGCTGTGTGCGTGCAGTTACACATTCTCTACACATGTGGCCACCTGCACTGCACCTGTGGCTGCTGTGCAAGGGTGGACAACCACGTGGGTGTGTGCCAGCAGCTGTGTGGGTGCACGTGGCCGAGCAGGGAGTGTGCCCATGTGCCAACACATCCGAGCGTGCACAGCCTGAGCACATCTGGGTGTACGAAGAAGGGGAAGTTTTCCAGGTGTGGCAACCCCACAGAGCTGCATGTGCACAGGTGCCCACACGAGCAGGCGGGTCTGCACACGAGCACGCTCCCACTCCGGGGCGCTGCCGTGTGGCTGAGCAGGCAGGGAGCGCGTGCGTGCCCGCGCGTGGGCACGGCCCGCCCGCCGCCCTGCGGGCGCTGCCCCGTCACTCACCACCCCCTCCTCAGCAGGCGCGTTGTCCCCGACCACCAGCATCACGGGGCAGCTGGAAGTGAGAGGAGAAAGGGTCAGGGTTTGGCCTGGGTGAATTCCACTGCCCCGGGACCCCTCCGTGACTTGCTGGCACGACTCTTACCGCAGCGTCTTGGCGTTGGGCACAGTCCCAGGCCGGTTGATGTCCAGGTCCCTGCGGCTGATGGAGGAGAAAGAAGGCCAGTCTGAGCCCATGGGCAGATGCCACCACCGATGCCATAGCACAAGAACAGGGCCACTGCCAGCCCCAAGGAGCCACACCCAGCCCTGCTGTCCCGGCACCTTGTGCATGGAGGATGCCATGGCCACCTTTGCCATGACCCAAGCAGAGCCTGTGCCACGGGATGCAGCACTCAGCAGAGTGATAGGGCTCCCAACCCCCTGCATGCATCGGACAGCCTCTCTGCCCCCTGTCCCAGGCCTGTGCCAGCACCCAGTGCAGGAGCAGACATGGCAATGTGTACCCATGGTGGTGGGCTCTGGGACGTGGCAAGGCTCTGGCACAGGTACCACCACTCCCTCATGCCCAGCCAGCAGTGGTAGACAAATTTGCACTGCTGCCTGCATGCACTGGAGGGTGATGACAGCAGCCAGCAGGGGTCTGGGGTCCCCCAGTGACCTCAGAGGCACCCTCCAGCACTGCAGCCCCTCATCCCCCCCGGGACGCAGCCCAGCAGCAGGGCTGCCTGGAGCACTCACCTGTTGTACATGTTGAGGAAGAGCTGGAGGTTGAACTGGTTCACCACACTGCCGATCTGCTGCCGGTAGCTCTGCACCAGCTCCGTGTTGTTCATCAGCTCTTCCTGTGCCAGCAGGGGATGGAGGTCAGGGCAGGTGCTGGGGAGATACCCTGCTCCCCCAGTCCTGCCCATGCCGTGCCCGCCAGCAGGGAGGAGGAGGAGGATGCTGGGCAATGCAGCTGGGCATGGTGGTGCTGCAGGCAGCACACCCAGGCAGGACACGGGCACGAGTCCCACTCATCAAGGTTAAGCCTCAGACCAGGCAGGGCTTGACTAACCCCACCCCTGCACATGGGACAGGTCCAGTGGCACTGTGGCACCTGGCAGGGCACAGCCTGGGTGACCCAGCTGGCTGCTGGGCCGGGGGCTGGTGGCAGGGGCCCGGAGGGTGCACAGCCCTTACCTGGCTGAACAGATGGGACAGGACAATGTCTGGCAGCGTGCTGGTGAGGCCAGAGAGCTGTGGAGGGAGCACAGGGAGTTACAGCACTGCCGTGGCTGCCTCCTGCCCCAGGAAGCCTCCAGGACTGGGAGGAGGGGTCAGTGCTCTGCCCACCTTGGCAGCTGCCCAGTCAATCCAGCCTTTCCCATTGGGGTCGATGTTCATAAGGACCAGCCCTTCGACCAGGTCAGGGAAGATGAGCTGCAGTGAGCAAGAGGGGAGAGGCTCAGAGGGGAGGGAGATGTGCCCTGGGCAGCCCCCCACCAGAGCCACTGCACAGGATTGCACGGAGCTGACGTGACCCTGTCCTGGGAGCAACAGGAGACCTGTGTTGAGACTGCCCAGCCACCGTGGCCATGGCACTGCCGTCCTGGGTCCCCCCGCCCTCCAGGAGCCTTTGCAGCAGCAGAGGCTGCCTGGAGGTATCAGCTCCTGCTCTTCCCCATGCCCTGGGCTGACAGCAGGTACGAGCAACCCAGGGCCAGCCCATCCCAGCCCCAGGCTCACCGCAAACTTGGCCAGCACGTAGGCTCCTGCCCCAACACCGATCCCAATCACGTACTTGAAGCTGGAAATACAGAGAGGTCCATATGAGGGGACAGTGGGCTGTCCCCTCCACCCACAGCAAGAAGACTTGCAGGATGCCAGCCTACAGGGACAACTCCCCCAGCTCCAAATCATTGCCTTCTGCCCATCCCCCTGCCCAGGACCCTCAGCCAGCAGCCGTGGAAGAGAGGCTGACTCACCCGAAATGCTGCACCACGCTGGGTAACATGGCAGCCAGCTGGTCCATGGATGGATACTGGTACCTGTGGCACAGGGAGGCACAGGATGGTGGTTATGGAACTGTCCAGAGCAGGGTGTCTGGGACAGGGCAGCTGGGCTGCCTGAAATGGGCAGGAAAATGCCAGTCACCTGCAAACCACCCTACTGCCCACCCTGGGCCACTTGTCTGCCACAGGCTTTGGCACAGTTTGGGAAGACCCACAGGCAGGGCACAACTGCCAGGCAGCAACCACCCAAGGGGCAGGGAGGTGACATCCTGGCAGGCACAGTGAGCCCCTGAAGCTGGCACCTACCCCTGAGGGAACTGTGAGGCTCCTGCCTGCTGGCCCGGCGCGTCCACGTGGCACACCACAAAGTGCTTCGTGATCTCCTGCATGTCCTCGTAGTTGAAGAAGGTGTTGAAACAAAGCTTGTCTGTCAAAGGGCAGGTGGGTATCAGAGACCAAACACCCCGACACCGGGGCCTGGTGGGCCAGGGGAGCATGGACAGAGGCTGCCCGCCCTCCCACTGCCCCTCAGCCACAAGGTGACATGCCACCAAAGCCATCCCATCCCCTTCCCTCCAGGCTCCTTGTCCTCCCAGCAAAGACCACAGCTACTGTTAGCAAGGGCTGCATCCCTCCAGGTGTCAGGAGGCACGGGGATGCACAGACACAGCCAGGAGAATGAGGAGTTTGGGGTGACCTCATTGGAGAGCCTCAGAAGGATGGGACTGGGGAACGCAAAGCCCAGGACTACAAGAACACCGAGTGGGCAGCAGGATTAGCAGCCCGGGGTATAAGCCCTGTCCAAAATCCCCAGACAGGGCTCAAGCCAACACAGGATTTGAGAACTGCTGCAAATCTCCCTGCTCAGAAAGATTCCAAGAAACATCCCCAGTGCTGCCGTGGCCAAGAGCCCACTATTACAGTGGGATACAGACTCTGCCTGGGCTTGGAGGGGTCCTGTCCCATGGCAGTGCTGGGACATCCCTCCCAAAACGTGGGGGTGAGGCAGTTGTAAGGCCCTTTGCAGCCAGCATGACGTGTGCCTGAGCAGCCAGAGCTGCTGCAATGGTGACACAGCTCAGCAGCGTGTCAGTGACTCAGCCTCAGCCGCCAGCCGAGCGGGAGATGCTTCTCCCCACTCACAGGGAATTGGGCATCCTGCCTCAGCTGGAGGGCACGGCCCAGGACAGGGCTCTGGGGTGCAGGTCCAGGGCTGCAGGCTGACAGAAAGTGCAGCATCTCCACATCAGAGCCCCAGCTCGGGGTCCCTCCTTCCCTGCTATTCCCAGTCTCTTTTGTCCCCCACTGTGCCCTGCTGCCAGCTGGGTCCATGCTCTGAATACCAACGGGCTGGCGGTGGCAGCGAGGAGCAGCCCAGCACCCCCCATGTCCCATCCCTGCCTGGCGTGGGCAGGCAGGCAGCCAGCACTGGGGTGGCCAAGCACTCCTGGCTGTGCCTGGCCTGGGCTTTGTGTCCAGCTGAGCATCCAAACTCCCCTAGTGCTTTCAGATGCCTGGGGGGACCCAGTGCAGCCACGGGCAGAGGGAAAGGAGCTGAGCCAGGGGCCATGTCCTGGCAGCCCATGGAGCCTCGGGCTCGCCCCTGCCTGCCCTGCACCCCCAGCCCAGGAGCAGCACTCACGGTTGAGGCCCACATCGTGGTAGGTCAGGATGGCCGGGCGGTTCCCCTTGGGAGAGCCCCGGATGACCACGTGCAGCAGCCCGTAGGGGGTCTCAATGTCGTGTTCCTGGGGAAGAGGAGAGATGGGGTGATGCCCACCTGCCCTGAGACATCCTTTCATCCTCTCCTGCCCCACCATCACACCCTTCACTGCTGCTTCCCCACATGGCTGGGTCCCGTGGGAAGACACGGGAAAGAGGAGCAGCTGTCCCAGGAAAAAAAACAGCTCTGGGCATCCCAGAGGGGGTAGAAAGCAGGACAAATCACATACAAATGCTCACTGCCTCCATCAACTCAGGAAGGAAAGACTTTGGATAGGATCATAGGACATAGGATTGGACATGTGTATCATGGGATGGGATCACAGGATGGTATCAAGGGATGGATCCAAGAGGGCTTGAGAGAGGAGGATAATAGGATGGGACAGGTGGACCACAGCACAGGAGAGGAGATCTTCAAGGGCTTGAAACTGAGGAAATTTTGGCAACCGGGTAGGGGTTCACAGCATGGCCCAGTTGGGTGCAGATTCGATGTATCTGGGACAAACAGGCAGAGGTCAGACCCTGGACAGCACTCCAGGAAATGCTGTAACCTGATCCCAAAGTTACAGCTAAAGTAACTTTAAAACCCCTGGTCTAAAATGGCAGTGGCCCCATACAGAGACAAAACCTACTACGTGCCTCAGTTTCCCTGTCTAGGAGGGCTCCAGTCTTGCCATCCTGGCCCTTGTTCCCAGCCAGCACGGGAAACTGAGCCCAGGTGCTCCCCAAGGACAAGGGACCAGAGGTCCCCTCCAGATGCCCGTGCCCGCAGCCAGTCCAGCGGCAGGGACCTCGAGGCTGGCATCTGGTGGGGGCAGGAGCATCGTGTGCCGAGCAGGGCAGGGCAGGGGATGATGGCAGGGTGCCCAAGCATCACGATCCTCGCTGCTGGCACTGGCAGCCCCATGGATGGGCTGGTGGGAGGGGAGCAGGTACGTGGATGCTCACGCGGGTTACACGCCACCAAGGACTCTGAAGGACACGGGCCTCGGGTGGGAGGAACCGCCTGGGGACAGGGTCTCCTCACCGCAGTGCCTCCCCTCTCTGAGGCCGGCTGTCCCTGGGGGAACACAGCGCCCAAAGGCAGATCCAGGGCTCCCAAGGGCACCCTGACCCCAGCCCTCCTCCACAGCTGTCCCTCCACCCCCTGCAGCTGCATCAGGCAGAAGTCCATGAGCAGTGACATCCCCCTGCAACAACAGATTGGGAGACTGAGGCAGAGGAAGGGCCTGGCCCAAGGTCACAGAGCAGGAGGCATCCGTGTGG
This sequence comes from Daphoenositta chrysoptera, assembly GCA_013397915.1. Lineage (NCBI taxonomy): Eukaryota > Metazoa > Chordata > Aves > Passeriformes > Daphoenositta > Daphoenositta chrysoptera. The sequence continues at coordinate 514,550 of VZRO01000587.1, read as the reverse complement.
TCTAATCCTGGGCACAGGGCTGCCTCCTTGCCATCACCATGCCCATGGTCCCCATCACAGCCACAACAGCTCAGCTTTCAGTCCTACCCCAAAATCACACGCCCAAGGTAGCGGATCCACCCTCAGCACTGGTCCCTCCTGCCCCCCGCCCCCTGCCAAGCCAGGCACATCCTGCCTGTGGTGCAGCCTCTGCAGCACCGCTGGGTACCACAGCCCTGCCCTTTGCCGCAGGGATGCTCGCTGGGGGAAGAGGCTTGGCATGCAGGGGATGCAGGGATGCAGGGGATGCAGGGGATGCAGGAAGCAAGGAGAGGAGCACAGACAACCCACAGCCCCAGCGAGGAGGGGCGTGGGGCTCTCAGCACCCACAGGTGTCTGACAGAGCCCATCCATGTCCAGGCTACCTGCTCACCGCTGCAGTGCTCCCACCTCACTCACCCCTCTGCACCAGCCTGTTGCCATCGGGTGTTGCCCTCACCGCAGAGGCCAGAAAGCAACCAAGGGGTTGCTTCAAAACAGCCAGAGACCCTCTCCCTCTGCAGCTCAGGGGGTGGGCAAGGGGCAGCGTGCCCCCCGTCAGCACACAACCCCAGCACGGGCCACAGCTGCTCTCCCTCAGCCTCGGCACAGCATCTCTGCCGGGCTCGGGGAGGACATGCTCAAGGACAATGCGTCCCCAAAACCTGCAGCACATCAGGGATGCGGCAGCAGGGCTGGGAGAAGGAAGGGCTCCCCAGCAGCGGGTCCTCCCTGCCCCAGTGCCTGCCTGACCCACGCCGAGCCCTGCTCGGTGCGAAGGCCCAGCCTGCGCAAGCCGGAGAGACACTGGGGCAGGAAAACCTGGGCAGGGAGGGCAGCGAGCACGGGAACGGCGGTACCTACCCCATCCCAGCACTCCGGCATGGCGAGGAGCTGGGCGGACGAGGATGCTCAGGCAGTGTGGGCCAAGCTGGAGGTGCCGGTGTGGGCACGGTGAGGCAGCGGCCGGGGCGAAGCGCAGCTCTGCGCTGGCTCAGCCCCTCGCCTGGATTTATAGCGGAGCCCCAGCCCTGCGCTAAGCCCTCCCTCGCCCTTCCCCCTCGGCAGGTTTGGCCTCCATTGCGGGCGAGCGCCGCGATGGAGCCGGCACTCAGCCATTGGCTGCCGCGGGAATTATTCATGCTCCAATTGGCCCCAAATACCCTTGTTTGTGAGGAAAAAAACGCCTGGCACCGTGCGGTGCCTTCTCCATCTTCCCTCTTTCGGCAGACAGAGACAGGCGGGCTGTCTGGGCTCGCACCCCGTGGAGCAGCCCCAGCACGGTGGGAGCAGTGCTGGATGTGCCCACTCACACATCTGGCTGTGCCCACTCACACACCTGGCTGTGCCCACTGCACACACCTGGCTGTGCTCACTCACACACCCGGCTGTGCCCACTGCACACCTGGCTGTGCCCACTGCACACACCTGGCTGTGCTCACTCACACACCCGGCTGTGCCCACTGCACACCTGGCTGTGCCCACTGCACACACCTGGCTGTGCTCACTCACACACCCGGCTGTGCCCACTGCACACCTGGCTGTGCCCACTGCACACACCTGGCTGTGCTCACTCACACACCCGGCTGTGCCCACTGCACACCTGGCTGTGCCCACTGCACACACCTGGCTGTGCTCACTCACACACCCGGCTGTGCCCACTGCACACCTGGCTGTGCCCACTGCACACACCTGGCTGTGCTCACTCACACACCCGGCTGTGCCCACTGCACACCTGGCTGTGCCCACTGCACACACCTGGCTGTGCTCACTCACACACCCGGCTGTGCCCACTGCACACCTGGCTGTGCCCACTGCACACACCTGGCTGTGCTCACTCACACACCCGGCTGTGCCCACTGCACACCTGGCTGTGCCCACTGCACACACCTGGCTGTGCTCACTCACACACCCGGCTGTGCCCACTGCACACCTGGCTGTGCCCACTGCACACACCTGGCTGTGCTCACTCACACACCCGGCTGTGCCCACTGCACACCTGGCTGTGCCCACTGCACACACCTGGCTGTGCTCACTCACACACCCGGCTGTGCCCACTGCACACCTGGCTGTGCCCACTGCACACACCTGGCTGTGCTCACTCACACACCCGGCTGTGCCCACTGCACACCTGGCTGTGCCCACTGCACACACCTGGCTGTGCTCACTCACACACCCGGCTGTGCCCACTGCACACCTGGCTGTGCCCACTGCACACACCTGGCTGTGCTCACTCACACACCCGGCTGTGCCCACTGCACACCTGGCTGTGCCCACTGCACACACCTGGCTGTGCTCACTCACACACCCGGCTGTGCCCACTGCACACCTGGCTGTGCCCACTGCACACACCTGGCTGTGCTCACTCACACACCCGGCTGTGCCCACTGCACACCTGGCTGTGCCCACTGCACACACCTGGCTGTGCTCACTCACACACCCGGCTGTGCCCACTGCACACCTGGCTGTGCCCACTGCACACACCTGGCTGTGCTCACTCACACACCCGGCTGTGCCCACTGCACACCTGGCTGTGCCCACTGCACACACCTGGCTGTGCCCCACACAGGCACACAGAGCCAGGGCTGAGCCCGCAGCTGCCCAGGCCAAGGCCCTGCAGCGATGGCCGGGCAGCAGGCAGCACACACACAGCCACAGATGGACACGGCACACACTAAAAAACAGGAGAAGGACACGGCAGGCAGGCCCTGCCACCTGCACGTGACCACGCGTGTGCATGCACAGGGACACGTACGGACACAGACACACAGGGGCTGGGCAAAACCCTCCCTGTGAGCAGGAAAACTGGGAAGAATAATACCATACCAACACCGAAGCACATGCACCCCACAAAATGCCTGTGCATACCCCCCAGGGCCAGGCCCTGTGTGTGTGTGTCAGTGCGTGTTCCTGTACATGTGTGTCATGGTCATGTGCACGCCAAGAGCACACCTGCTGCATCCTCCTCCCGTGTGCTGGGCACGGTGCCATGGCCACCTCTAATGCTCGAGGTTGCACAGCGAGCTGCACACCTGCAGAACCCTGCACACGTGTGCACAGAGGGGCACAGACATGTCCACAGAGGGGCACACACATGTACACGTGAAAACGCTGCCCCGACACCTGTGTTACCCCACCCAGGAGCCCACTCATGCCACCATCACTCTGGATGATGGCACGCAGGAAAGGTGCAGGATGTAGCCCTGACCTGGGCATTGCCAGTGGCAGGTAAATAGAGCAGGAGGAAAGACAGTCCAGCAGCTCCCAGGGCTTTGAGGGTGTCCCTGGGCTGACACAGGCTGTGTGCATACACACACATGTGAGTGTTCCCATGTGCACATGGCTGCAGGCAGATGGTTTCTCCCCTGATTCCAACGAGGCCTCGTGCCACCACGGCCCCAAATCCCCTCAGCAGTCTCTGGGTGCCCTCCCCCTGCACCCTGCCTGCCCCTGCCCAGCCCAGTACCACTGCCCAGCTTGGCATGACCGGCACAAAACTGGGCAATCATGGATGGAGAAGGAGTCTGACAGTCCCTTCAATGCCCTTCAGGGACCCAGTGAAAGCCATGTCCTACAAACAAGTCAGGGCTGGACAGCCAGAAGGCCTGGATGTGGAGGAAGGACAGACAGGCAGAGGGATGCCATTGAGGCTGCCTCCACCAGAGAGGTTTTACTTTGCACTGCTTTGTCCCACGGGGAGCTCAGACCCAGGCCTGGAAAGAGGCATCCCTGCGAATGAAGGACCGTGTCTGATGGGGAAACCCAGCTCCCAGGTGGCTCCTGGCACTCCAGGTGCCATTTTTGCTTTCCCTGGCCCTACTGTTTGTAGAGCCAAAGACCACGACAGCCACAGCCCCCAGGAAAAAAACAAGAGATGCAGAGGGACAAAAAAAGACAGAAAGTGGCTAAATAGAGTATGCAAGATGAATGCAAAAGGGCTGCAGGGAGGTGGGAAGGCTGAGCAAGGCTGACTCTGCTTGAATAGCATCAAATGGGATCGCCACCACCTTGGCTACTAGCCCATTTGCCTGGCAGGTGGCCCAGACCTCCTGCTGGACCCAGGGCACCCGGGTCCCAGGGCACCTGCCCCCAGCTCTCCTGCACCTTGGCTTATGTCCCAAGGGCCTTCCTTTGGCTGGTGGCAGAAGTGGGGGCTCCCCAGCCCCCCCACTGCCCCAGCCAGGCCTGAGCATCCCATCAATGACTGACTCTGGGGAGGAGCAGGGGACAGTGAAGGGTTAAGCTGGGGGCTGGATTGAATTATCCCAAGGAGGTGGGGCTAGAAAATGGGGTAAGATCTCCCCAAGGAACGGCAGGCAGCCCCCAGCCTTTGCACTGAACCAACTTGCAAATGTCAGAGTGGGGAAAAGGAGGGGGTTGCCCTGGCACTGCCCAGGAAACTCATCCCATCCCTACCCTGAGGCTCTTGGAGGGGAACCAAGAGGACACAGGGTCTGGCTGGCTTGGGAAAAGCTGCCTTGATCATTGCCCAGTTCCTTTTTTAGGTCCCGAGGGCATGGAGGTGCATCCCTGTGGCATTTGCTGTCCAGAACTGCTCCACTTGGGCAGCACCAGGGACACAGTTCAGTGCCACCGTGGGCCAATCCCTGCAATGACTGTCCTGGGAGGGTCATTGCTCTGTAACATCCCCTGCGTGCCAACCAAGCCCTGCCCCGGCACAGAGAGCCATACTGGTGCTTCTGAGAGCTCTGGGCAGCCTGGCACTGCCACCTCCCTCCCCTCCCTCTCCCTCCTCGCTCTCACTGGTGACACCAGGAGGTTTGGTTTCCCCTCTGGTGGCCAACAGAAACCCTGAGCAAGCAGAGCAAGGAGCAGCCCAGCCCTGCACACCCTGCTGCTGCCAGTCCCAGCACATCACCAGCTTTGGAGCTGCTAAGAAGGGCACCCATAAAAACTAATTTTAATTATTTTGTGGCTTTCGAGAGGGCCATCAGATACGTCCCCCTCTGCAAACCACAGCAGCCACCACCCAGCATCCTGCCAAAGGCTCTGCTCCCTTACCAGCTGCATCCTCCCACCCTCATGGGTGACAGAATCTGAGTATGCCAGCCCCAAAATTCTGGGAACTGCTAAAACAGTGTCCTAATCCCCTGCCCTTCTGCCCTGCCCTTATCCCAGGATGAATGAAATCCACATTTATTTTGTCCTTACAGTTGCTGCTGTTTCAGTGCATTCATTCCTGCAAGGGCTCAGCTGTCACCACCCAAGCCCACTGTCCCCATGGTCCCACTGTTGGCACAGTGGCAGCTCATAGCCTGAAGTCAATCACAGGTGTCCCCTGGGAGGGGAACACTTTGGGAGAGGGACAGGCAGCGCCACTACCCTCCCTCCTCACCACCCTGGTCCCCACAGAGGGAGCCTGGTGCAGGATGGGCCTGGGCAGAGGTGTGAGAGTGATGCAGACCAACATGGGAGCCAGGCACCAGCTGAGCTCCCATGGGCCCCGGAGCTGTGTCATGGGGCTCCTCTGGAAAGCAGAAATGGAGGTACAAGATGGGCAGTGCCAGCCAAGGGAGCAGAGGGGCCCTGCTCTCCAAGAGAGGTGGGTGGTATAGGGGGCAATGCCCCAGCCCTCCGAAAGAGAAAGAGGTTTTCAAACATCCTTATGTAAGCAGGGAGTTGGAATTGCCTGGGAAACGATTGCCATGGCAATGGTAGAGGGGCTGGAAAAGCAGCTCGGCCTTCCTGAGAAGAAATTGCCTGTTTTAAAGGTTTTGTCCCCAGCCTATGGCCAAGTGCCCACCAGCCCCATCCGAGCGCCAGCACAGAGAGGCCTGGCAGCATCCCCCTGTCCCCTCCTGACAAGGACCGTGATGGATGTGCAGCCCTTGCACAGACACTGACCAGGCACTGCCTCCCCCTGGGAGAGGGGACACAACACCCCTGAGCCCACCGAGTGCCCCACAGCCTTCCCAGGCACAGGCTGCTGTTCCGCGTGAAACCCAGGGGTGGGCAGCACCTCCCATGGCTGGTCCTACCTTCCAGTCTGTGTCCACAGTGGAGAGGAAGACATCCGAGTTCTCCTGGGATGAGAAGGAGCCGTTAGGGACAGAGACACCCCTCACTTCTGCAGAGCCCTCCCACCCAGCTCGCAAAGCCCCCTGACACCACAGGCACCCGGGGACTCTGGGGGACACAGTGCCCACACACACCCACACACACCTGTACAACAGCTGCACACACGTGCATGTGTTACCTCTGTGTGTGTTAGCATGGCGTGCAACATCTGCACACACACACACATCGTCCTGTGCTCAGCCATGCGGGCTCATCACCACCAGCACACACACGCACTGAGGACCCCAAATGTGCCCCCAAAACCAGCACACACACAGAGTACCACACATACACCCAAAACCAGCACATGCACAGAGTACCACACATACACCCAAAACCAGCACATGCACAGAGTACCACACATACACCCAAAACCAGCACATGCACAGAGTACCACACATACACCCAAAACCAGCACATGCACAGAGTACCACACATACACCCAAAACCAGCACATGCACAGAGTACCACACATACACCCAAAACCAGCACATGCACAGAGTACCACACATACACCCAAAACCAGCACATGCACAGAGTACCACACATACACCCAAAACCAGCACATGCACAGAGTACCACACATACACCCAAAACCAGCACATGCACAGAGTACCACACATACACCCAAAACCAGCACATGCACAGAGTACCACACATACACCCAAAACCAGCACATGCACAGAGTACCACACATACACCCAAAACCAGCACATGCACAGAGTACCACACATACACCCAAAACCAGCACATGCACAGAGTACCACACATACACCCAAAACCAGCACATGCACAGAGTACCACACATACACCCAAAACCAGCACATGCACAGAGTACCACACATACACCCAAAACCAGCACATGCACAGAGTACCACACATACACCCAAAACCAGCACATGCACAGAGTACCACACATACACCCAAAACCAGCACATGCACAGAGTACCACACATACACCCAAAACCAGCACATGCACAGAGTACCACACATACACCCAAAACCAGCACATGCACAGAGTACCACACATACACCCAAAACCAGCACATGCACAGAGTACCACACATACACCCAAAACCAGCACATGCACAGAGTACCACACATACACCCAAAACCAGCACATGCACAGAGTACCACACATACACCCAAAACCAGCACATGCACAGAGTACCACACATACACCCAAAACCAGCACATGCACAGAGTACCACACATACACCCAAAACCAGCACATGCACAGAGTACCACATGTACACCCAAACCCAGCACACACACAGAGTACCACCCGTACACCCAAAACCAGCACACAACCCCTCCCAAGCTCCTGCGTCCTGCAGGAGCCGGAGCCAGCGTGGTCACCGAACTCACCAGCTCGGCGTCCTGTCCCCGCAGCAGCGGCTTCTCCTCGGTGAAGCGCAGCTCGTGTAGCCCTGCCATGGTCATCTCCTGCAGCAGCAGCCCTGCCCAGGGCAAGGGAGATGTCAGGGCAGGTCCTGCCTCGCTCCTCTTTGCCCCAGCCCTTTACGGAGCCTCATGGGTCTCCCTCCCATAGGGATGGAACCCGAATCAGCTTCACTCCATCCATCTACTATGGGGACTTGGTACTTCAGCTTGGCCAGGGGCTGCAGTGAGCCCCTCTGCTGGGAGCTGGAAGCAGGCACAGAGCAGACAGGGCCCAGATGGGCTCAGCTTCCAGCTCCTAACCCAGGTCCAGCTCTCCCAGTTAAGGACAAACCTGTCTCCAGGGCATAATCTTGGGCAAACTGAGGGACCAACCTCACCTCAGTAAGCACCCAGGCCAGAGCAAGAACATCCAAATTCCCATCCCAGCTTTCAGCGTCGGTCAAAGATAGAAAATCCAAAATTTTGGCCAGTTTTAGGCTGCAGATAGGTATGGATGGGACAGAGGGCAATATCCCTGCACAGCCAGAATGAGGGGTGATGTTTCTCAGCCATGCTGGGAGGCAGAGGGATGTTCCAAGCAGAAAGAGAGCAGAGAGACAGCCTGAAGTTTGTATAGCAATGATGGGAGAAATCCAAATGTGAAGCTTTTGCTCCCAAAGTCTTCTCCTTGCCTGTGAATCAGGTGCTGGCCAGTCAGTACCTCGGCCCCAGGACTTGCAGGGACAGACTTCTCCATGGAGCTGCCACTGCTGACCCCAACCAACACTGGCATCTCCAAAAACACCCCCAGGCACAAGCCCAGCTCAGAGGGCAAAAGAGAGCAAGGAGATCAGCAGCTGGCTGCACGCAGAAGGTGAAAGACATGGGGACACAGGGAACAATCCAGGCTCCCCTGTGTTTAAATGGGATGGGTAACTGGCAAGCCCCAGTGCCAGGGGATTACCTGCACTGGAGCAGGATCCAGACCTCAGGCATTGCCTTTGCAGCCTCTGTTCTCAGCCTTTCCACAAGGCCAAGCCTTCGGACAAGTTGTTGCTTCTCCAGATGGGCCAGCACTGATCCCACATCCCCTCAGCTGTCTCCCCCCCGTGCAATCTCCCTGGACAGAACAGGGGTGGTTTGGGCTGTACAAGCACTGCAGCACACACGGACCCCCTCCATCCACACAGCCTCAGCCGAGCCTGCTTCCCACTTTGTCCACCTCCAAACCTAGATCAGCCCAGGCTGACAATGTGGAAAGGCCAAGAAATGCCACAAATATTGCAAGGCCACCAGGAATACAGGAGCTGGTCACAAACTCCCCACCAAAGCCGGGTTTTGCTCCTCTGACCGGGTTTTCCATTCAAAACTCAAGCAGGCTGTGCCACCTGCCTGCTTTCTGCAGACACGGCACTTTGTCTTGCTCCTTGGGAGCCATCCAACAATCCAGAACTGTTTGGAGGGAGAAACACCACTGCGAAGCCTCTCGAGACTCCCAGGGCACCCAGCACCAAGAGTCTCCATGTCACCCGCTGCCCAGAGGGTCCCACCAGGCCGGGGGACGTCAAGAGGTGCCATCAGCCCCATGGTGAGGCACAAGTGAGGGGCACGCTGCTCCAGGCTGGGCTGCTGCTGCTGGGGGGATGGCTCTGTGCTCAGGGACAGCGCTGGCCCACAGCCCACCGGCACAGCCGAGCCAACACAGCCTGCAGAGCCACCAACCGAGCAACCCCACAACCCCAGGGGAAAAAAACAGGAGAAAAATCGGCCTCACCGACAGCTGGGTCTGGAAGAGAGCAGGAGCGTCCCACGCTGAGCACACCAACCCACCGTGTGGCCACGGCCCCAGGGTGGCTGGGAACAGCACTTAGTGTATGGTGAATGCCTTTATTAATTACAGCCTGCAGCTAATATGGGAGGGAGGGTGGCTGAGCGATGAGGAAAGGCCCCGTGACCTTGCTTGCGTGGTGGGGGGAAAGCTGGCTCAGGAGGGACGTGGCAGAGCCCTGCACCAACCAGCATCCCCAGCACGGGGTCCCCAGGACAGTCTCCTAAAGTGGTGCTGAGTGTGGGAACAGAGGAGGGGTCGGTAAGTCAGGGAGTGCCATGGGTGCCACAGCCCGTGAGCAGGGTCACAGCCGTGCTGCCACCTTCCCTGGGTGCTCTGCTTCCCACGCCACCCCACAGGAGCCCTGGTCCCTGCTGCTGCCAGCGCAGCTGTGGGGCTGTGGGCAGTCTCACCCAGCCCCACTGGGCCACTGTCGCTGTGGAGGGCTGCTGAGGAAGCCACAGCTCCAGGTCTCCTAGCCAAAACAACTTGGCTCCCATCTTATGCCAGGGTAATGTGCCCAGCAATGAGTCCTTTTCCATACAGCTCATCCCAGTGCTCCTCAACAAGCACCCATTCCCAGGGTGCCACCCCAAACACACCCATCTCTGCTCCCACTCTGCCTTCCCAGTGTGCTGCCACCATTTCCTAGGCACAGCTGGGACATGTCTCTTCCCTAATTTCCAATCAATCCCAAACCCAGCAGGACATAAGTGCTCTGTCTGGGACTAGTGCTCGGTCCCACCAGGGCCCTGGCACTGCATATATAGCTGGGGACAGGAACAGGCACATTGGCTTACCTTCCCCAGGGATCTGCAGCCCACTGCTGGCTTACTGGAGGAGAACCAGCTTGTAGCAGCATTATTATTATTATTGTTATTATTACTGTTGTTATTATTATTGTTATTATTATACCATGATCACAACAAGGCTGTGAGCTCCATTTCCCATTTGGCAGCGTGTTTGGTCACAGGGCAGGAATCCCTCAGATGTTGCCTCAGTCTCACAGGAGTCCCCACACTGAGTACCTGCGTCCTGCCCTGGCACGGATGTGGCACCCACAGGATGTTGGCACGGATACTTGGGGCTGACTGAGCAGTGTGCAACAAACAGGCAGACAAATCGGGAGAAGTGAGGGCTGGCCCCTGCCAGGCAGCAGAGCCAAGGCAGCGTTAAGTGAGGCTGGGAGAGGGAGGAAGGGAACTTGCAGCTCAGGCTGAGCCACGGCCGTGTGCCCACAGCATTGCCCCCCGAGCAGGACCGATGGGGGAGCCACGATGGGGTGAAGGAAAACCCCAGTGTGACACAGCCTGGGCCACATGCCACCCTACCGGTGCAGGAGGAACGCCCACAGCTTTCTCTGTCCCCATGAGGGACACAGGTCTGCACCCCAGCAGCCCCCACAAACAGTGTGGTCCAGCTGAGGGGTGCAGGACCGGGCAGCCCCACACCGAGAGCCGCCAGGCCGGGGGACACGGTGCCACTGCTGCGTGGGCTGAGCAGCGCAGGGTCTGGGGGCGCTGGTGGCAGCAGGGGCTTTGTGGGGGCTCAGGCTGTCTCGCAGTGGCTGTTGCTAAGGGCAGCCTCCTTCCCAGCCCAGCGCATTCGTCGGGACAGCGGGGAGACTCCCAGGGGAGGCTGGCCGAGGAGCAGGGAGGCAGCGCAGGGATGCTCCAGCAACCCCCGGGCGCCGCCACCCCCCGGCTGTCTGCGGGGCGGCCCCCTTTGCCCGGAGGCTGCCGGCTCCGTCCCCCTTCCCCCAGCACGGCCGGGCTGGGCTC
>VZRO01000587.1:488748-503447 GCA_013397915.1 Daphoenositta chrysoptera | reverse complement strand
CCCCCCGCCGCAGCAAGGCACCGGCTCCCGCCGCCCGGAGAGGACCCTGCCCCGGCAGCCCCACCTGCGGGAGCGAAGGCGGGCGGCGGGGCTGGGGCAGCTCCATCTCCCAGGCGGGGGCTGACGGCTCCCGCCGCCCCGGCCCCGGCACCCCATGGCCGCTCCTCGTCTCACACCCCCCGTTCCGGCACGGGCGGCCGGGCCGTACCTGTCAGGAGCTCGATCTTGTGCCGGAGCACCTTCATGCCGGGGCGGCGGGTCCCGGCGGGCGGGGCGGGCTGCGAGGGGCGGCGGCGGCCCNGGCCGGGATCGGGAACGGGGGCACCAGGAGAACAACGGTGCTGGGGGAGGCGGGAGCGAACGGGAGATGGAGGCTGCGGGGGTTCCGCGGGCATGGAGCGCTGGGGGCTGCGGGGGCTGCACGGGGGATGGAGGCTGCCGAGGGCACACATCATCCTGTAGGGAAGCATTGAGGTCCCAGAGTGAGACCGTGATGGCCAATAGGTCCAACAGGTCCCTGTGGTCCTGGAGTCCCAGAAGCAGGGGACAGTGGGAGCCTTGGGGAGCCCCAGGTATGGACCACACACGAGGGGTCTGGGTTTCCCTGAGAGCGGGGGAAGGTGATCATCAAGGTGCTCGGGGAGGATTTGGGACAAGAGGGGACCTGTGAACAACACTGATACCTGGAACACAGCCATTGGTGGCCAAGGGATGTAGGGAGTCCTGGAGAGTGGGGCCATGAAGGACAAAGGGCTTGGGAGTATCCAGGAACAAAAACACAGACGACAAGGGACCTGAGTGTCCTCTGGGGCATGGGAATGCAGGTTCCCCTGAGCACGGGATGGTCCCAAGCAAGGTTGCCAGGTGGCTGCAGGATAAGAAGGACCTGTGCAATGAGGGTCCCCACAGCAGGGCCATTATGGTCTGGGGCTTCCAGGGAATGCAGACAGTGACAGTCAAGAAGGATCACCCAGGAGTGGAGGCCATGACTGGGGTCATGATGACCCCACACACACTGATGCTGGAGGTGTAGGGTGGCAGCTGTTTGGGGCAGAGCAGGAGGTTGTGAATCACGTGAATTGTCCTGAATTGGGACAGTTGGTCCAGTGAGGACAGAGAGCCCTGGCCTGCCCCAGAGCAAGGCTTGAATCCTGCTTGTTTCCAAGCCGGGCAAGCCCATCCTGCCACTGTTCCTTCCTCTGTACTTCTTCGGTATCACTGTGATGTTTTTCCCACACCTAGGGATGGAACGGCCTCCATTCCCATGCTGCCTGAGGCAACTGCACAGGACATACCATCCAAAACTGGCCCTTATCAAAACATCCCCATGGGGAACTGCTGAGGACCTCATCACCTCCTCTCAGTGGGCTTGGTTCCTCAGCACCTGGGTTGAATCAGGTACCCCAGAGCTCAGCCTTTTCGCCCCTCAGCCAGCCACAGTGGCCAACAGACCCCTCTGCTTCAGGGCACCTTTACCTGCTGGGCCATGGGGTGCCTTGGAGTGGCCACAGGCAGCTCATCGTGCAAACAGCTGCTGAGGGGCTGGAGAAATGTCTGCTCATACTGACATTCATCTCCGTCCCTGGTACATCCATTTTAACAGCTTGTCCCTGGCTTTTTGGATGGCAACCAGATTTCAGCTGATTTCAACCTCTCCCGCTGAGTCACCACGAGTTCTGCATCCAGGCTGCATTCGCCTTTTCACCTCAAAGAGAGGAAAAGCCCGTGATGACAGAGAGCTCAGGGACCCTTAAATCCCTCAGCTAGGAGCCAGCCCCTCACCTAGGACTTCAGTGGGGTCAGATCTTCCCTGCCTTCAGCGCTGCCTTTCCTCCTCTTCTGTGGGTCCAACAGCCAAGAGGTTTTCTCCGAACTGGTCAGGAATGAGACAGTGTTGGTTCTGATCTTCCTGACATTGCTCACATTGGCCCTCCTCCTCCTTCATTTGCCAGAGATTTCTATGGGAATAAATGATTTTTCATGCTTGGGATTTATCTTCTCCTCAGCAGTCACACCTTCAAGTAGAGAGCCAGAGGACCCAGAACTGCTGAACCCATGGATGCCATTGATGGCAAGAGGGAGGTGGCAGGACTAGAGGCCCTGGGACCTTTCATTTTCCCTGTCTCTGGAAGAAACCTGGAAAGATTTCATGAAAAGGCAGAGACCATGAAACTCCAACAAAATGCTCCAGCATGGCCCTGTTCCCCCTCAAAGCTCCTGTTGTGATGGTGCCATCTCAACCTGGCAGAGGTGAGCTGGGACCCCTAACCCTGCTGCAGGTAGCTCTGCACCCCTTGGCCACCCTTCCCAGAGTGGCACCCAGTGCTGGCAGTGCCACAAGGACCCGTCCTGTGGAAGGCAGCTGGTGGCGGATGGAGCACAGAGCTGCCACCAGCAGAGAGGGACGTAGAGGTGACCAGCACGGGAAGCAGAGCCTGAATCCAAGCCCTGAGGCAGGGCAGGGTTTGACACACGTCCGACAGCTCCAGGCTGCATCCTGTGCTGCACCCAGGGCTGATTTGGGGGCAGGAGGAGAAGCAGCCTGGGGCAGATGTGCTGGCTGCCCATGCTGGCTGTGCAGAGACCAGTGTGATCAATGTGCCAGTATCGAAGGGCTTCACGGGGACTGGGTTCCACCCCGAGGCACAGGCCAGTGACGATGTGCAGAGGAGTCACAGCTAAATTTAGCCTCATTTCTGCGTGAGTGTGATGTTTGTATTCTTGCCCTTAAATAAAGACATTGTTTGAAGCCAGTGGCTGCTGGCTCTGCCTTGCTCAGCCCTGGACCTTGGATGAGTTGTTTCAGTCAAGCTATTTAAAAGAGGGAGAAACAAGAATTAGCAGTTGGTGAGACATATCCCAAAGACCTGCAAAAATGCTCAGGAGCCATCTCCCAGAATCCAGTAGTGTACACAAAGCAGTGAGAGTGTGACTTTGGTGGCTGTGGGGATGTGCTGGTGCTGAGGAAGAGGTCTCTTCCAGGTAAAGCTGCTCCATGGACAAGGGATGACATGCTGGAGCCTTGACCACAGTGAGGAGTGGCTTGAGCTTGAGGCAGCAGCGCTGGAGTGCCAGCTGTTGGTGAAGGGCCCCATCCTGCATCCCACCTTGGCTGGATATCCCACCTCTAGGGCAGGCACAATCTGCCCCAGCCTTATATCCAAAGGGCAGCAAAAGGCCCACACCCTTGCTGGCTCCAAAATAATCAGAGCCAGAATGACAGCAGGGCAATTAGATCTTGGGTGCCTCAAAAGAGACACCTCAAACCCTGCCCAGAGCTCCCAGATAGGTGCCAGGCAGGGTTGGTCCCCCCAGAACTGCTGGGCTCGTGCAGAACAAGGCAGGGCTGCACCAAGGCACTGCCTGTGCGTGAGCTGAGGGCTCAGGCTGCGGGCAGGGACAGGGACAGGGACAGGGACAGGCAGGGGCCAGCCCTGCTGCTCCACAGCCTGACACCACACATTCCACTGAGGCTGCCTGGGAAGGTAAAATCCTGCAGGGAGCTCAGCATCCTCTCCCTGCGACACAGCCCGCGAGCCCAGGACGGGAGCAGAGGCTCCGTGACCTGGCACAGGGCAGAGCCGTGCCCTGTGTGCCCCACAAAGCATGTGCTGGGGCTGGCCAGCTGCCCGTCCCCCCCGGCTGCCTCCTGCCCTCCAAACACAGGGCTACCAGTAATTTTCCATCCTGGCTGTGAGCTCTGCCCTAACGAGATGTTCTGCTATGTCCCTCTAATAGGGCTGGGCCCCATTCAAGTTTCTCTGTTCATTCAGCCCCTGAGTCCCTCCCGTTTTGCTGTTCAAGCTGCCCACCAGTTCTGCAGGACGGCTGCTCCTCCAAGCCCTGTTCCTCCCAGTGCTCACAGCCCCTCTGCCTCAGGGCAATGGGATGATTTTGTCCAAAAGCCAGAAAAAAAAAAAAACCAGCAACCAGCCAAGAAAAATTCCCATGGCTCAGCTGCACTGGGGCCAGGAACAAGGCAGCCCTGGGGACTTTGCCCACAGCCATTTCCAAGCTGCCTCTGCACAGGCACCTCTGCCTGGAATTGAAGGTCTGGGGCCATCAGCTGCACTGATTGGCTGAGCACGTCGGAGTAAAGTTGATTTCCAGAGGAAGGTACCTGGCCCTGGGGCGCTGTGTGCCTGCCGTGTGTGTGCAGCAGTGCGCTGCCTTCAACTCCTTCTCCTTGCAATGAAGCTGCTCAACTCTGACCTCAATTTAGGCATTGCCTTTGTGCGCCCGGAGAGCCACCCAGCAGCAGGAGACACCTCTTCCAGAGGGAGAATCCTCTGCCCATCTCTCCGGGGCAGCCCCCTCCATCCCTTCCTGCCTCCTCCCAGGCACAGCAGCGGGCAGCAGCACTGCCCGGGCCCACTGTGCTGCTTCTGCCACGGCCTCTTTTCGGAGCCAAGCCAGGCTTTAAATAAATACCTGTCAGCAGAGCCAAGGCGGGTGCTCAGAGTGACGGCATGTGTGTGTTTAGCAGGTTGATAGGCGTGAGACAGAGCAGAGACAGCAGGGGCTCTCTCCTCAGAGGCCAGAGACTGGCACGCTCTCAAAGGCAGCATTAATCAGCATTTTCAACTGCACAGCACCTGTCACAAGGCAGTGAGGTTGCCCACTCTTACCTTCCCCTGGAGGATGGAATAATGCCATTTCCGAGGGCTGACCTCTCTTGCTGCAAACTGCTGAGATGCTTTAGCGGGAGGGTGATGGATTGGGAACACTCAACTTCTGTTCTCAGAGTTTCCACAGTTCCCCAGTCCCCACCAGCTGCAGCCACCTGCAGCCTCTCCTCGCTGGTCAAGAAAGCCTTCACAGAAGCAGCCCCACACTCAGCTCCCCTTGCCTGCACCCCACCAGCTCTGCCCCTGACCTTCTCCTTGGCCCTCAGCTAATCAATACCTCTGGCTCTGAGGGGATCCATCAATCCTAACGATTTCATCCCACTTCTCACTAATGCACTCTCCTGTTGTGCTGCATGTGGGCCATGGACCCGGCAGATGCTGGGAGAGAGGCAGAGGGCTGGCCAAAGGTGTGTCACTGCTGTCCCAGGACAGCACATTAACTCTGTGCAACACTACCCTCTCTGCCAGAGGCAGGTCTTCATCTCTTCCTTCCACAGCTCTTGGCTCACTGGACAACCACAAACCTTCCTCTCTCTGCTCTCCAGCTCCCTGCACACTCATCCTCTCCTTCCCTTTAGCTCTGTCCCTTGTGGAAGCCAAAGACAAAACTATGATGTCCCCAAACTGGTTTGGGGAGAGCTGGATGCCAGATGCTGCCCTGGCCTGCACATCTTGCCAGCTCAGGGGCTTTAAATCCAATCCTTGTATCACCCAGCCCTGGAAAGAGTGGTTTGCACCAGTGGGTGCCAGATAGCCACCCAAACCCACTTCTCCTGGCGTCTCCATGTGCTCCCGAGGCAGGGTGCTGCACATCTCCGGGGTGAAATGCCCCCTGCCGTGGCTCCTGGCTGTGTGGCCGTGCTCTGCTTTACAGCAGGTCCTGGCAGGGCTCCTGCAGCCCCAGCCCACGCGCTGGGGTGCACCAAACGAGGGGCTCTGGCCCATCCTGGCACTGACCTTCGCTGCGAATCCAGTCACATGCACCCCATCAATAACTAAGCAAGATAACAAAATGAGCTGTCACAGCCAATTAACATGCTGGGCTTAATCATCTTGTGGGCTTTCAGGGTGGAGATGAGGGGCTGGCTCCAGGCTGGAATGGCCAGAGGGAGGCAGGGTGAGGGGTTTCATGGATTGCTCTCTGCTGGCTCCCCGGGCCAGGAGCCAGGGTGGGAGGCCAGGGCAGTGCTTCCTGACAGCCTGGGATCATCTCAGGGAGTGTGGACAGCCCAGCCCCAGGCAGGGCCAGCAGAGAGGGACGGGCAGCCACGGGGGGACTGCTGTCAGACACCCCACACAGGGCTTGAGCCCCAAGGCAGAGCCTCTTGCTAGGACAGCAGCCAGCACAAATGCCAAACCCAAAGGCTTCCACTTAAAGCCAGGAGGGATCTCAGTGGCTGTCGCTGAGTGCCTCTCAATTAATTAGCATCCTGCTGATTCTACAATTGAGGCGATTGCTAAGGAGATTAAATCCGTCTCTGCCATAAAGCAGATGCTGTTTCCAAGGCCTGATTTGCAGTGATTTTCTTTTCCTCGAGCCTTTTTCCTGCCCGGTTGAGTCAGATGAAGCCCCGCGGTGCTGGGTGCAGCCAGGACACGGGGAGCTCCAGGGATGAGGGTGGGACCACTCAGTTAAATGTCACTGCACGCCCGGGGAGGGCTCGCTTGGAGGATGCTGTGTGAATCCAGAGCAGCGCTGGGTGATCAGAGCCTGGCCATCCAGGGAGGCCGTGACCTGTTCACCCCATTCCGCCTGCATCAGCAGGGACAGGCTCAGCCGGGCAGCCAGAGCTGCATTTGTGCACCCGAGAGCCCAAACTGAAAGGAAAAATAACAGCTCAGCCTCCAGGCAGAGCTTAGTTAATCCACCACGACTGCAATAAACCCTGCTGATTCGGTGCAAACTTGGAGTAACCCCAAATGCACAGGGCAGTACAACAGAGCAGAGCCCTGCCCAGGAGGCTTGGCTGCTCTCCACCAGCACTCCTTGGGTCCCCACCAGCACAGCTGAGGGGAGGGAGGACTTTCCTCTGGAAGCCTTTACAAAGGGTGGGACTCCCACAGTTGGTTTGTTAGTGCTGCCCAGGGCCTGTGCATGGCTTTTTCCCTCACCCCAGCAGAAAAAGAGCCATTCAGCCACCCATGGGCACAGAGAGCACTTAGGAAAGGGGCTGCAGGATGTCAACTAAACAGCCAAAAACCTGCAAAAATCTTGTAAGTGAGCAGAAGGCCAGAAACTCATCTTAAATCCTTGCTGTGATGGGAGCCTGTCTGCAAAAATACACCCACCCTGCCGAGGATGGTCCCACAGCAAGAGAAACAGGCACATGTGAGGGCTGCTTTGATTGTACTTTGATTACTGAATCTGCTTCACTGCTTCCTCCCAAGTGCATCACTGCCAAGTCCCACAGCCACCTCCTCACTCCACTTTTGCTCTAATGGCTAAAAAAAAAAAAAGCCACAAAAGCTTTTGGCATTTGGCAGCTTCTTGGTCTGAAGTCAGGAGGAAATTTGTCTTTTATGTTCAGCAAGGGTTTGCCACAATCCTCCTCTGCTTTCCCTGGGGAGAACCCGGGGCCCTCGAGGGACCAACAGGACAGCTAGAGAAGCCCTGTCCTACAAGCCACACAAGCTGAGAATCCAGTTTTCAACCTCCCTTGGATTTCTGCCTCCTTTTTTTTGTATCACAGCATCACAACAGAGATGTAACAGCACCATCATGACCCTCAGGAGACATCTCCTTACCACTGCCCATTTCTAGACAGAGAAATCCAAGGAGGGTAAGTCTGGGACTGTCTTTAGGATTGCAGTTTCTCAAGCTTATCTGCAGGCAAACTAGTATTCCTTATTCTGTGTCCCTCTATGCTCCTCATCCCCCAAACCCTGCTCAACCCAGCTGCTGCCTGTGCCCTGCCTCGACCCAGCAGTGGAAAAGTGCCTTTTCTCCTACAACAGAGGAGATTTCTGCCTTGCACAGTTAGCTGGGAATCCCAAAGAAGGTGCATTTCCCCAAGGTGTGGGGGAGCACTGCCAAGAGCTGCAGCTGTAAATCCTCACAAAGGCTAACGAAAGGCAATGGAGCAGTGTGTCCTGCCAATCCAGACTGGAAGGATACCGAGGCCGCTGGCACAGCTTGGCAGCCTGCCACGAGGAATAACTCTTCAAAAATAGAAGCATGCTAATCTGAGGAACCTGCTGGTATTGTCAATGACATTAATGAAGTGTTTGGGAAACCAGAACAAATGCTTTGGCTTTCTGGGGCTGTGCCCCCCTTGTAATTTTCCACAGCAGCCGAGGAGTGCTCCAGTGGCAGCCCAGGGCTCTTGGTGCTCTCCTGCTCCCCAGAGCAGAGCAAGGAGTTGGCTCTGGGGGCTCAAGCCTGGCCAGCCCTCAGGGAAGAGGCTCCCCAGAGCAACTTCCACTGAGAAACAAAGCCCATCAAGCATACTCAGGGTGCCCGGGGGAAGTGGAAGCTCACTTCCTTCTTGTTTTCATTCCTTGTTTCAAGCCCCCTCTGGGTACTTTTTCACCACCATGGTCAGAGCCCACAGGATGGCAAATTTCTCCCTGGCAGAAGGGCTTTGGATTGCACTGCTTCCTCACCACTTCCTTCCTTCTGCAGCAGTCAGTAGTCCTTCATTTTCATTGCCAACATGACACCCACTCTTCGTGTATGCTCTAATCTAGGACAAGTAGCACAACCTAAACTCAGATTTCAATTAAAATTTTGAACGAAGCTTTTGTTGTAGCTGGTTACCAAAAACAGGGAGAAAATCAGCACTGAAGATCAGAAAAGCTTGTGCTCCTAACTCAGCCAGGTGCCACTGTGTCTCGCATAAAAATAATACGTGGTGTTGCAGTATGCCAGTTCTCAGAACACTTCTTGCTGCTCCTCCTGGTTGCTGCTCAAATTTTGCCTATTTTTTCACTTGACTGCAATAAAAACATTTGTGGCAACACTGGAGAATGTGTCTATGGACTGTTTTATCATAAACATCAGTAGTCCTTCAGTCTAAAAGCTGAAGGACGTGGGGAGAAATAAAATTTAAAAGTCCTTTTCAGACCTTTCCCAAGTAGTTCTGTAACGAAGATTTATTGTACCATTCTGAAAACACACAAGTTCAAACTCCTCTAACTTAAAGCTTGCTGCAGTGCCACGGAACAGGACAACTGTGTTCACAAAAAGTAAAGAGCACTCTTGTACTTCTGGACAGAAAAAAGCTAAACAAGATTTACTAACCACATACTGTAATTTAAAATTACAGGATCAGGTTTTTTAAGGGTCTTAAACTCACAGTTACTAGAAGTGACATTGCCTACTTACAAAAAGCCAGTGACATTGAAGACTACTTCAGGGATTTTTTTTCTCTCTGCTCTGAAGGCAGTTGCACAAAATGTTGGTAAGTGAGCAACCTTCTGCTTGGATTTTGCATCCAGCAATAGAGATGAAAAATGTTATTACAAATGCAGGAAAATTAGCCTGGACAGTCACCAAAACCAGTCCAGAAATTGATGGAATTAGTGATTTTGGTTATAAACCAGATACATCCCAAAGCAAACATCTCAGTAAAATAATAATTCCAATTGAAAGATGCTTCTTGTCACAGATGGACTTTAACTTGCTTCCCCTGCAGCACTGATCACAGCTCTGCCACGGTACATGAAGTGTTTGCCACAGTGCCTGGAGCAGCAGGATCTGGATGCAGAGACAGCCAATTCCCACCTCCCACCCACCACTACAACAAAGTCGAGGCAACACAGAGTCATCTCCACCCATCTTATGTTCCTAAAAATGCAATTCATCAAAGCAATAGCTTATTGATTGGCTGGCAGGGTCTCTGCCACAACCTGTGCAAGCTGCCAGTCCCCACCTGGGCTAAGTCAGGCAGGAACTATTTCTACACTGGTACAACTGCACAAATTAGCTCCTGACCACATCATCTGTAAGAGCAGAGGGATTATCTATCATGGCCACACTTTCCTAGAGACCTGGACTTTTCTATTTGATTTTTCTACTGCAGGGCAATTAACAACAGAATTTTCCCATTATGAGCATTCCCTTACCAAACATTTATTCGGGATAAAAATCCAGAAATGGACAACAGACAAATGCATAAGCCATTATGTGCCATTAAGTCATTAAGTGCAGCAGCATTTCATCCTGCACATACTTGAAATACTTCATCAGGCAAGCTTCCAATTCGTCTCCTGTGGCAGGACAGCTGGCCCTGAGCAGCTGAGGGGAGGCACCAGGATATTTGTGAAGGTACAACACTGTCCCCTCTCAGCACCCCCACAGGCTGAGCTTGAACATCTCTGGCCAAGGAATGGCCCTTTGTACTCGAGGTCTTGTTTGAAGCATCCAATATCCAGGTGCATCTGCAAGTCCACTAACAGCTCCTTTGAGAGCTGGATCTTGCTGTCACCTCCCAGGGATTCCCAAAGTGGAAGTGCTCAGCAGCATCAGGATCTGGCTCCTCTGCTCAGGTTCTCCACAAGGTTCTCCTTCTGGAGGGGCTTAGAAGCACCTGTAGGATGTCTAATACTGCTTTTAAGGACAACCATGCAGGAACTAAGTCCTACAGAGATAACCATGTTTTCTGTCTCCAGTCCAATGGGACTTGAGATGATCTAGGTTTAAGGGCAGCCACGTGGGATGATAACCACTGTGCTGTTTAGCAAGTTCCAGTCACTCCTACTGCAAGGATGACATTTACCAGGATCATTTTCCTAGATTCATTTAGATGGATGAGAAGGAAGGAAACTGAGTTCATTTGCTCTGTCCCTTCTACTAACCAAATTTAGAAATCAGAAGAATTTCTCACGGAGAAACAAATACCTCAAAGGTTGATAAAGGGGCACAGTTTCCATTAAAGTTTTTGCTTTTGATCTGATCCAGACTTTACTCTTTGCTGCCTTCTGTTTCCTCCTCTGTAGAACACCCATCACAGACACATGCAGCACAAAAGCCACAGGCATCAAACAAGAACACTCTTTCCTGCACAGCACCAAGGTCACAAGGGCCAAAAAGGGGGAGAGAGAGGACAGGGCAGCACGAGACCTGTGCAGCCACTTCCTGTGTGGGTTTGAGGAGGTATTTCTCTCCAGGGCACTGGCACTGTGTACAGACGTCAGCAAAGAAAAACATTCCTGCCTCACAGAGAGCACCTGTTCCACCTCAGTGTGTAAGAAATGAAAAAAAATTAATGCTGTATCACATTTTTTCCACATCAGTGGGGCTCTCTAAAGAACAGGGAACCTGGAAACAGCTGTTCATAGAATCAACAGCTGTTTCCAGGAGATTGGGATGGGAAGGGCAACATGAAATACATAAATTATACTTATTTCCAGATCTGGTATTGTAAATATCAATTTGGAACAATAATTAGTATTTATTACCCTTTTAGAAAATCCTCTCATAGCCTTTCAGCCACCTAGCAAACACTTCAGCTGCAACTCCTCAGGAGTGCTATGAGTAAGCTGTAAGGCTGTTCAGTGGGTGACCTATTTTTTATACCCTTGCCCTCTGCCTTTGAAATTTTCACTAGTCTTATCCAAAGTTGTTACACAGAATTCCCGTTAGTGGACAGGGAGCCTGTCCTTCCCTAAATTGATTAATTTTCCTCTTCTACGACAAGCTGTAAATCCGTGTCTCCCCCTGTAACTTCAGAATCTTCAGGTGTTCAACCGTCCACTTCCGTGAGCTTTCTTTTCCCATAGTTCTGCACCAGGCTGGAAGCTGTGATTTGAGAGGCCTGTCCCTTTTCCCAGCACTGGAAGTCATTCAGCCCTTTCTGGCCCACTTGAAAGAGAGCCCTCTCCAGCTGGTCGAGCCGAGCCAGCAGCGCGGACGTGTCCTCGTTGTAGGCGTTCTGAGAGGAGTCCATGATGCGGCGGAACCGGGCCACGAAGGTCTGGAGAGAGCACACAGGGTCACTGACAGGCGACACAGAGCCACCCCCAGCCAGACCTGCAGGCCTGCCTCTCCAGGATGAACAGCCAAAGGTTTAGGCTCCCGTCCAAAACCAGCCGAGGGTCTGCAACCAGCACAGCACATGTTAAGCCTGGCTAGAGACAGAACCACTTCCTGCCTGAGCTGGGACGTCAAATGCCTGATACTGGGTGGGAAGCAAACACAGAATGGGATTTTGGCTGCTTCCTCACAACAGGCTTGAGACCACCGCAGGATACAACAGTTATGATCTACTGCCTCTCACTTCTCATGCAATCACTGCTTTACAGCAGAAGGAATGAATCTCATGCCACAGCAGCTGCTGCAGGAACGTGCAAGCTGCAAGTTGTGAATGTCCTGGAAGTTAAGCCAAAGTGCTGCTGAAAAGCATTCAGTCTGCTAGAAAAACACTTAACCATGGAAAAGGTGAAAAACCAAACCAATCTACAACTTATAAATAGCATTTTGAACAGCTAAGCAACAAGATGTATTTGAGGATTTTTATTTCCCTATCTTTGCCTTTGGGAATCTGAAAAAAAAGGGTCAAAACTCTTTGAGAACTGTGCTTTGTTGTTTCAGAAGCTGATTTTAGAATCATCAGAACTTATAGAATAAATATATTATAAATTAATAACTGTCATTTTGACTTTGTCACTAAACGGTTACACTTCCCATTCACAGTTCCACAATATTTTGGAGCAGGTTTTTAAGTCAGCACAACTCCCCTCTTGTTTGCTTTTAAAAAGAGAAATCAAACCTGGCATGCTTTGATTTTTCTCTCAATAAGTAATGAGTTTTACTGTGGCTTTTTTTCCTAAGATGTCCATTAGCAGAAAGAGAAAAGACAAGGAAAGGCATGGGCACCTCCTCAATGCACAAAGCACATGTTCAGTGGACAGCTCCAAGAAAGCAGCAGCACTTTAAAGCCTCAATGTAAAGCACAGAGAAATGAAAAAAAAATGCAATAAAAATCATCCCAGCCCACTTAGAGACCTGGCTGAAGAGATCTCGGAGCTGTTAGTGGTTATGTTTAAAAGCTCAAAGAGACTGAAGTCCGGAAACAGACAAAGATGACATCTATCTTTTAAAAGAGAAAGGAGAGATGGAGAGGGAGAAAGGAAGAGCCAGGGAATTATAAATCCATCAGCATCAATTCCTGGAAGCATACTGGAATGAAGAAGCAATACAGAAACTTCTGCAAGAGAAAAAAAGAGTACCAGCCATCATGGACTTGCCAAGAACAAAGTCCCAGAGCACAGCCTGGTTTCCTGCTAGGGCAGGATGCCAGGCCTTGCACAGGCAGGAAAAGCAGCAGAGGGGTATCTGTCAGGGGGCATTCATGGAAGATTTAGCTGGACCACCCAGAGATGGTCAGGAGAGACAGCCATCATCCACAGCTCCTGGCAGGAGGGAAGAACACACTGAGCAGAGTTCCACTGGGGTCTCTGTGGAACCAAGAACTGTTTGAGATGTTAATTAACGAGCTTGCTAAAGGAATAGAAGCTGTGCTTATTAAATCAGGGAGCAACGTGCAGGAAAAGAAGGTATGACTACAGGCATGTTGAGGAGCAGAACTCTCAATTCATAACAACCCTGACAAATTAGAAATATGGTGTGAAAACAATAGGATGCAATTCACCCAAGACTAACAGAAGGTTTTACATTAAGGCAGAAATAGTTCAAAGTCAGGAAATTATATGTTTGCAGATGCAATCTGTACCATCTCAGTGTGCTGTGCAAACCAAACACAGATCACGTGACTGCATCATGACAAACCAGATGCTGCACCACGATGAGCCAAGAGCATCACAGCCACACAAAACTCACAAAGTAATCCTTCTGTTTTCATCAGCACAAATCCTGACAATGAGACTGCAATGCTGTTCAGGGCACAGCACAGCACAGTGGATCCACAGATCCACTGGAGAGACACCAGCAGTGCACAATGAGGGCAGTCAGAGGTTAGGAAGCATGACCCATAGAGAGATATCAAATGAACTGGCACTGCTGCAGGAAGGAAGAGAATAATCCATCCTCAGCAGTTACTTTGTATGAGACAAACAGAACAGAGCTTGTATTGCTGTGAAGGAGCTTTGATTCAGGCATTAGAACAAACCTGCTAAGGTGAGGCTGGCGAGGCACTGAAAGATTGCCCAGAGCAGTGTGAGGTCTCAGCGTTAGAGAGATTTAAAGACAGGTGCAGTTAAATAATCTTACATCTCCTCTAGTCCTGTTTTACAGGATTTTATGAAACACGACATTTACAGTGTGGAAACGCCAAGCTAAAATTATACTCCTGGATGCACACTGGAGGCTTCCAGGACCAGCCTGTGCAGTTGCCAAGAGGGTCATCCATATTCAATCCAGAAGTCATTTGGATTAAACCGGGATATTTTTCCTGAAGACTGCTAAGCAGCTGGGAACAAAAGGAAGAGAGAAAAATGCAACCCCAAATTTCAAGACCTGGTTCAGATACTTGCCTGCAGGATAGTCTGAGCTATCTCAGGATTCTCTGGATTTTCGAAATTCAGGAGCTGTGAGCCAAACCCATAGTAGTACGGTCCCATTTTATGCAGATCAACCACATTGGCATCAGCACTGAACACCGTCCTCCAGGCCTCCTTGTAAATCTTTGGCAGTTCCACAGAGATCATTCTCCTTTTGCTGTCGTGCAGCCCTTTAGCAAGCCACAGTGGGATTTCCAGCTTTGATCCCTGGAGGAACGAGAGAAGCCAAAAGTTATCCTTGCCATGAAAGTACACCTTGAAGCAGCCCCAGAGACAGAGAGTGAACTTTATTAATGAAGATGCACCATTACAATAAGTCAATTTTGCTTTCAGAACAGTTTTTTTGACTGTAGCATAAACTAGACACACTTCAGAGGCCTTATTACCACAAGACTCAGAAAGTGGACTTTTTATTGATGCTCTATGGTTTAATAATTGTCACATTATGAAACAGCAAGAGAAGAGGAAAAAGCCAAACAGGCACAGCGCATATGATAAAAGCAAAAGTGACCACGAAGAGAGGGCGGCCGGGCAGGAGGCGGGGCCGAGGCGGCGGCCCCGGGGCAGAGCCCCCCGCGCCCCGGCCCCTCCCGGGGCGGCGGTCCCGCCTCC
>VZRO01000587.1:451608-483785 GCA_013397915.1 Daphoenositta chrysoptera | reverse complement strand
TCACCCCAGAGCCGGGTGTGTGGTCTCACACTGCTGAGGGCAGAGCTGGTGGAAGGCAGCACACCCTATAACACAAATCCATCACCGCAGAGCCGGGTGTGTGGTGTTCCACTGCTGGGAGCAGAGCTGGTGGAAGGCAGCACACCCCATAACACAAATCCCTCACCGCAGAGCCGGGTGTGTGGTGTTCCACTGCTGGGAGCAGAGCTGGTGGAAGGCAGCACACCCCATAACACAAATCCCTCACCCCAGAGCCGGGTGTGTGGTGTTCCACTGCTGAGAGCAGAGCTGGTGGAAGGCAGCACACACACCCTATTACACAAATCCCTCACCGCAGAGCCGGGTGTGTGGTGTTCCACTGCTGAGGGCAGAGCTGGTGGAAGGCAGCACACCCCATAACACAAATCCCTCACCGCAGAGCCGGGTGTGTGGTGCTCCCACTGCTGGGAGCAGAGCTGGTGGAAGGCAGCACACACACCCCATCACACAAATCCCTCACCCGCAGCCCCGGGCGGAACGTCTGAGTCGCTTCAGCTCCTTATTTACTAAGTAGCTGATGCTACTTACGCTACTTCTTTCCCTCCTGGAAGTTACACTCAACAAATTTGCATTTCCTAATCAGTTAACTTGCCTGTGGCAGTGGGAGACCTTATTTGTAAATCGTGCTGTGTCTTTGCTGCCCCTTTGTTGTGCAAATACAGGCGTGTAACTCGAGTAAACCAATTGGCTTCAGTGGGATTATCCTGAGGGAGTTAAGCGCTGCGTCACACGAATAAACTTTGCTCTCCAAGAGACAGGTTCTGCAGTCCTGTACAGCTTCATTTTTGAAGGAAAAGGGATAGCAGCACAAATCAATAGTAAAACTGGGGAGATAATCACTTTCCTGTTCAATTTACCTGCAAATGTGAGATGTTCAGCAACAGTATTAAGGATACATCATTTTCATATTTACATTTCAGAGAATCATTCCTTTCCATGTGGAGGAAGTGTGGAGGATTGTGTCCTCACGTATCCACACTTATTGCAGATGGGAGAACAGCCACAGAAGAAATTAGGGGTTTAGGGGAACCAAACATCCTATGGGAAGGATCTTTTGGCTTCCATCTTCGGGGCAAGGGTCTGTTAGCCAGAAGGCAGCAGAGAGTCTGGCCAGCTTGTACTATGAATTTCAAAATCTTTTAAATGCTCTCTAAAAAAGGAGTATTGAAGTCATAAGACCAACCAGATGCTCTAGCTGGCATTGCAAAAAAAAAAAAATTCTGAAAGAACAAAAACGTTTCTAGAATTCCAATATTTTGCCCAGCTATCATTTGTTCTGTTATTATGCAAGAGTGGATTCAGCACTTTCCAAGGCTTTTTCAACAACTGTGTAGTCTTTCTGGTCAGTGGAAAGTCACTGTTAAATCGGCAGCAGGCATTTGAAGGTTTATTGTTTTAAGGAGTGGTGCCATTTTTCTAAAACTTTTTATCTTTTAGTTGGGAATGCTGCCAAACTTGTTGATGTTTCTTCCGTTTGGAGTTCCCTAGATGACAATTCACTATTGTTTTTGTTTAGAAGTGTGGGAAAATTGTAATTGTGATAACTTCCTTTAACAAGAAATTAAGGAAATTGCTGGTGACTATGCAGAATTGTGTATCTGCACAAATTCTAAAGGAGTGACATTTCCCAAACTTGTAGTGTCTCAGGGCGACTGTGATGATTCGAGTAGAAAACTCACAGTATTTTAGTTTCTTTCACATCCACTCACATGATGAGGATGAAAGAAAAGTACTGTGTTCATTCTTGACAGGGAGACCCCTTCCTAGTCGTAAAGCACTCAAGCTGCTGAGCAAAACAATGAATCCTTTCCACAGCATAAAACATTAAACATCAGCAATTTCTTTTTCTTGTGTCTCACCATTCATTGTAAATATCCTAGGGAGATGTTGGAAATGATGCTCTTCCAATTAAGTTGCATGAACTCCAACTCTATTCAGCTAAAGGCTGTTCAATGCCCAGAGACAAAAAACATCTAATGAATCAATCTTTGTGCACAGAAAAAAACTTTGTTTCTTTTTTTTTCTTTTTTTTTTTTCCCTTTTTTTGGTAGGAAATTACATAAAAACCAGAAACTGCTGACCTGTTTGAAAGGAAGAGACAGGGGTGAGTTGCTATATGAGCTTCTCTTTCTAAATGATGTGGGGGCTTTTTTTTTCTGAGCTATCCAGGACATTTCCAGTAAAAACAAGCTAAAATCTTCAGCTTTTACTGCTGTGAAGAAGAGATTATTCTTTGTCTTTCAGGCTCAGATAAGCAATTGTAAATCTGGCTACAGATATTTTTCATGCTTTTCTCTTTATATCCTAATACTCCTTTTTTTCATTCTAGGTTCTCACTCTTATTTATATTACTCTGGAGGGTTTTATTAAGTGAGTCACTGGGAAAAAAAAGAAAAAAAACACCCTACATTTTTCTCAAGATCCAAAATGAAATCTTGAATTCTGAATTGCAGGGAGAGCAGGTTCCTACCAACTCACATATATGTAATCAGTCAGTCACCACAACATGAATGCCTTCTAAACAATTTCTTCACTGCCTTCATTCAGATTTCTTCTGTCTGGCTTCTCCAGGATCACAAGTTGGAGAGGATGCAGTCATCTGCATTTCATGTGCTCAGCTGCCTGTGCTCTTTGAACCATGGTTTCAGCGTTATTCCAGCCCTCCATCTGTCAGCACTAGATGAGCAGAATGCTGATATTCCAGGGCTTTTTCAGAGCATAAATGCTCCTTTTGGCCCATGGCTTGCTGTCTTCTCCAGCAGAATCTCTGAATTCCTTAACTCTGATTGCCTCTTGGCTGCTGCTTTTCATTTCTGGACTGTGGATGTGTGGTCAGGCTCACCCATGTTTTTTCAGGCACACTAGAATAGGAAGAGATCCAAACTCTTTCTTCTCTGATCACGTATGGGAAGGAAAATCTAACAGCACCTCACTGGAGCACACAGCATTGTGTCAAAAAGTAGAGAATCTTGTTCTTAACTCGTGAGGAAGCTTTTCATCCTTCAATTAAAAAAAAAATGCTGTAGAAATGTCAGGTTACGCTGAACACATACTGAGAATTTGGCTGATATAATGTGATTACAGTCAGAATGTGCACTCCAAAAATTCTGTGTCCCAGAATTCTGTGTGTGAGAAAGACTATTAATATAATAACAACTAGGAGTTCCATGAGGAGCAGAGCAAACCCAGTTTCTTGCTGGCATTCCTGGTGTTGTGGGGAGATAGAGAGGTGGCTGCTGCAAATCAGTTTCTAGAGGTGGGCTGAGAGCAGCAGTTTCTGAGCTGTTCAAAGGCCTCACAGGCAGAATGGAGGATTTGGACAAGGTTTATCAGGGAGACCCTCCCACTGAGTCACGAGGAGCAGAAAGGACCCTCTTGCTTTCTAAACCCCTTCTCAGAGACAAGATGCAGCTGGTTCCAACTCTACCCCCAGACTTGGTCAATGGTTTATGTCTAGAGGATTATATAGGTGTAATTGAGCCTTTGTACAACTTAGTCCTTCAGGAGCAAGGATGGTAAACCAAATATATTCATATGAATAAAATAACTTATTTATTTGAATTGATGATGATTAGATTAAGAGATATTAATCAGAATTATTTACTACACAGAACAGGTAGGTATAACTCCCAGTGCACTATTTATTGCAGCATTATTGAAGCAATAATATCCAAGCCAACAGAACAGTCATTAAGCAGAGGTTGATGTTACTCACTCATAGCAAGGACCATGGGCAAAGCTCTTTTGCTCCTGTGGTGTTTCACTTTGGGATTGATGAATCTGGCTGGTCTCAGCATTCTTCAACACCAGAAGCAGCTGATCCTTCTCCATCCAGCACTGCTGACTTTTTACTTAGGGTGAATTTAGAGCTGTTTCACCCCCACTGGGCAGAGCATCCTGATACAAAG
Source organism: Daphoenositta chrysoptera (assembly GCA_013397915.1). NCBI lineage: Eukaryota > Metazoa > Chordata > Aves > Passeriformes > Daphoenositta > Daphoenositta chrysoptera. Next base: position 479,838 of record VZRO01000587.1, on the reverse strand, counting down.
GGATGCCTGTGGGACCCTGCAGGTTCCTCTACCCACTATCACTTGCCAGACCAGCCAGGTGATCCCAGGGGATTGGAGCTTGGGAAGCACATGGGGAGAGTTTGAGAGGTTAACCATTGGAGTCCAGGGATTAGGGGAAAGATGCAATTCATTTTGAGCATTCTATCTGGAAGAATTCCAGCGATTCACAGTGTGGGGGAATGCAAAGAAGAGACAAGACAGGCAGCTTGCATCGTCTGACAGCTGAGTGGCTCTGTAGTTCTGAGAACATCCTGTCTCGGTGTATCCTCAGATCTGACAGCTTTGCTCTGTCAGGCAGGGACTGCTCTGTGATCTTGTAAAGTTTATCTTGGTTTTCATGAAACACCCCTGTACATGCCCAGCAATATATCTCATTGCCAGTAAGTCAGCAGTGTGCAAGTGCCAGCAGCTAAATATCCAGGAATGTTATATTCAAAAGTGACAAAACCCCATGAGATGTGTTAAAAGCAAACACATTTTATCTGGACTTTGTGGCTTGTACTCAGTGGCAGCCTTTATCACACAAACACAGATGAGGATTTTTGACAGGGTTTTAACCTCTTCTAAGAGAAGCTGCGTATCTTTTGATTTTTCTCATTTTTCTTGCAATCCTGTATTTACAAGCAGAGCTAGTAAAATAACAGAAAAACACATTAAGTGGGGAAGGTTTGGCAAACCCAGCATAATCTCATTGAGATGACTGATGGATTTAGATTTTGTTTTCAAAAGAAGGAGTTCAAAAATCTATCTCCTCACAGAATTTGGGACAAAATACTTTCATGGTATAAATAGATGTAAATCCACTACGGAAAGTGCAGCCATATCCATTCGCGGAGGGTGATTTTGTTGTTTTTTTGATAACATCAACATCTATCAACATGTATCTGTGGATAGCAATCCAATATTACAATTAGCAGTCCTTAAAGACATTGAAACCTTCTTTAATGGGTGCTTCAATGCAAATGCTTTGCTTTTCCTCTCTTTTGACTAATAGTCTCCCTGGAGCCGCAGAGTGCATTAAGTGTTGTGTTACATACATTTTTGCCTGTCCCTTATGTCCCTTCTGAGATTTATATGCAGGGCAGAGTTGTTTCTGTGCTCCAATTCTAAATGCCCACGATTCTATGGCTTTCTAGTAGAGATGTCAGACTGGATGATGGTTGTTTTTTACTTCAGGTGAAACATGATAGAGTTTGTGGTTCCTAATGAGCTCGTTCCACAAACCAAGTCTCAGCTTTGCGACAGTGAAATGTGTGAGTCAGACCTGGAAGATAAAGGTCTTATGCAACTGCTTAAAATTGCAGCAGGTTGTTTATAACATCCTTTGCATTCAAGCTTACTTTGGCTTTAAGCATTAGGGATAACTCTGTGGCAGAGCAGTGCACTGGATCTGTCAGGGCTGGAGTTGACTCTTCACAGCCCCTGTGTGGTGCCCTGCTCTGCATTAGTGCCTCAAGCAGTGCTGCTGCTGCTGCCGCTGAGTTCTGGCTGCTGCTGAGCAGTGCTTGCAGAGTGGCAGGGCTCCTTCTGCTCCCTCCTGCAGTCACTGGGCTGGGGGGTGAGGCGAGAGATGGGGAAGAAACACGACCAAAGGGATATTCCATTCCTTATGGTGTGGGCTCAGCAATAAAAGCTCAGGGAGAGGAGGTGGAGGAGGGGGATGTTTGTGGTCACGGTGTTTGTGTTCTCAAGCAAAGGTTGCACATACTGAGACCCTTCTTCCCAGGCACTGACTGGACATCTGCCTGCTGATGGGAAGTAGTGAATTAATCCCTCTTTTTGCTTTTGCTTTCCCTGTTGAACTTGATCCATGAGTCTTTTCACCTTCCTCCCTTTCTCCCCACAGAATGGAGCGAGCGAAAGGCTGGATGGGTGTTTGGCTGCTGGTTGAGGTCAACCCATCACAAGCACTAGAAACAGTCACTCCCCTCCTGTTCCCAATAAACACTGCTCATCTTGTTTCCCTGCATGAGGTTACATTGTTATTGCAGAATGTTCCTCTGCTTTTACATTTTCACCTACTTTTACATTTTCCCTTGCATTCAATTTCCTTCCAAATAATTAGTTGTGGAGGTAATGACATCATCCCAATTTGCTCTGACTGCCCACATCAAATCAGTTGGCTATTTCTGCAAAGCTGATTAGGAATGACACCCTTAAAAAACATTGAATTTCAATTAGCATGTAGTTTTCAGAGTGCATGTGTCATGGAAACCCAGCCTCCTCAGATGTCAGAGACTGATACTGATTTCCTTCCCTAATTCAGCATGTTCGTCCAAAATAAGTTGGAAGAGACTGGACTACACAGTTTTAAAAGGAGCTGTTTAAAACTTAATTCCTACAGAGTCTCTGCCCAGCTTTTTCACTGATGCCATTGCAAGGTGCCTCATCCACAGAGGTTGCTCCCAAGGGTGGTCTGACCCCCCAGGAGGATGGCTGAGCAGCTGGCCAGGAAAATGCTTTGTCTTATTTTCAATCTCATCTTTTCACTGTGTCCATTCTACACAACCTCTGCTGAGCCCACAGGCTCAGAAGCTTCAGCTCCATAAATGCAACTCCTGACTTGCAGTGGCTTGAGGGATGATCCCCCAAGAAGTTTGAGTTTGCCATTGCTGCCACCAAATTCAGCCCCAGCCCAGCCTCTGGCCACACATGCCAGCCATGTCTTCACACCAGTGGTGAATATACTTATTTCATAATTTTTATTATTTCCTTTTTTTCCAGCTTCTCTTTTGCTTGTGCTTCCTGCAGTTTTTATAGAAAGATATTTTTAAAAGGTGGGTGAACTGATTCGTTATTAATTGTGTTTGCTCTGTATAATGATGGGTATTTCTAGCAGAATCCATCCTTTTAATCCAATCCTTTGCCACATATACACAAAAGGAAACAAAATGCCTCTAGGACATCATATATTTGTAAAGAACATTAGTAATGCAGTGAGGTATATCAGCTTCATGCATTCATTTGAAGACTAGGGTCTAAATTTAGATTTATTCCCAAATGAGAAGGGATTTGTGGCCTCAATTTCAATAGCTGTTTCAATCCAAAACTACCACAGGAGTCAGTGCAATGAGAAGCCTTTGATTTGGAGGCTGGGAAGGAATGATAGATTAGAAGCTGGACCTCCAGCCTTCAGTGGAAATTTGTGGCAGAAATTCCTCAGATGCCTGACTTCGGTCTCTGCCCAACACTTCTGTGAGTTGTCATTTCACCAAATTCCCCTTGATTTATGGCAGGATACTCATAAGGCCCAGGTGTCCCTGGATGATACAACAAAGCATCCATGCCTTTCTTAGGTTCAGGGTGCTGAAAGTGTAGGTTTGGCATTGCAACCTCTGAACTTGCTTTCAGTGCCACATTCCCTGCTGTGGAGTGAAAGCCACAAAGTGAGAGATTTGGCTTGGGCTGGAAGTGTTACCCTGCTTTACCAGCAGTACAACAGCAGCTTGTCCCAGAGCTGGTGTGGTTGTCACTGTAGAAGAGCTTCTGTGTTATCTGTAACCCTGAAAATGACAAAGCATTTAAAAGTATGTGGGGAAGATTCCCTAAGTCATTGTGTAGCTTATGAGCAAGTCTTAGGCAGGATGCAAAGCTGGGGTCAATTCTGCCATTTTGTCTTTCTATATTAAGTGTCATAATCTTTGCCCCTTGTATATGTGTAGCCTCCATCAGGGAAAATGGTAATGAGTTTCCATATCAAGGGGATATTAAATCCCCATTCCCCTTCAGTAATGTATAATGTCAACAGCAGCCTTTGATGAATTCAGCTTCTTCTTAATTAGATGCTTGAGCAGGAGATTATTAATCCATTTATCTCAAATTCTAATTGTACCATGAATTGCTTGCTGTTTCATGCTCAAGTTTATGATCATAGTTTGCTTCTTACAACCTTTAAGGAGTCATACTCATAAGTGAATGTATTTCTGGAAACTTGAATTGTTGTGTTCTTATTTGTATTACTTTCTTCAATATGTGTGTGTGTAGATATTCTGAAAGCCCCACTCCATTAGCCAGGGCTATCCTGCAACACACCAATTACAGCTAGATGCCATTTCCATGGTAGTGACATCAGGCTTTTAAAAATATTAATTTTAGCACCAGTAAGAGGAACTGGGTGCTTCTCATGGCAAAGGCTGGGGGTTTTATACCAGAATTACTGGGTGGGCTTGATTTGGAGACCTACCAGCTTTGAAATGCACATTAAAACCATAGACTGCAGTTGTGATACTAATGTATAATTACTAATGATCCTATAGATCTAAAAATCAGCCCTAGGACAGTCAGGGCAAGCCAGTCCATTTGTTAAAAGACCATGTAGTTGCCTAAGTGACACACACTTGCCTGGATACAGCCAAAGATTCTTTTGAAAATGTCCTCAGAGCAGGCAGAAGGTTTTTTCCCTTCGAACAGGCTGAACTGGCCTAGTTTGTGATCCGTGGTGAATACTGCAATGGCTCCATCTGCTGAAACAATTAAATCACTGGGAGCTTCAAAAAGTTGCAGCAAATGGGATTTTATTTTTCTCCTGGGGTCTGTGCTACTCATCCCCTCTGTGTTTCTGTGTCTGGGGTGGGCTATTTCAGGCTGGACTCAGAACATACTGTAGCTTCTCTGTGTGTCCGTGTGTCCCCACAGAGCAATGGGTCTGACAGGCATGTGGCTGACATTCAGTCAAGTGGAATAATAAATGATAGTGTGTGAAGCCACGTCCTCAGTGTTCCTGTTTTTATATGGGCCGTTGTGTGGGGCTGCTGTGTGCAAATAGGGATTTAATGGCACCATCTGAACGGCACAGTGATACCTGGGAAGAGAGAAAGGTATTGGAGTGAGGGTAGCAGGTTTTTCTGTTGTGTACTCTGGTTTTAACCATCTGTACTGGCTGCTATTAAAAAATACAAACAAACCCCCCACAGTCACTTCCTATTCTGAATACTGTGGCAGATGACAGCTCTTCTGGCACCGCTGGGCTCACGTGTTGCCAAACGATTGCTTTCCAGTGGTGTTTCTGATGTCCTCACTGACAGCTTGTCCTGGTTGTCCTTTCCAGTGCAGAGCTTGTTTCTCGTTAGGGTCCCTGTATCTCCCTGCTGAACAAATTCCAGCCAGGGTGAGGCCGGCTGCTCCCACCCCTTCAGTTCTGGGAGGCCCCTCAGGGCAGAAGCTGTGAGTGTGTTCACAAGCAGCTGGCCTGAGTTTAGTTCCAAGTATGTCTAAAATAAAATCATACCTGCACATCTGAGTGCCACTGTGTCTTGTTTAAGACAAGAGAATGACTTTAGGTGTCTGTTTTGAATGCATCTGGCAGACTGCATGAACAGAGGTATCTGCAGTGGGATTAGCAAACATAGGGGGGTTTCTTGCACTGTCTGCACTCGGGAAGCTGTGGGCACTTGGGGTGTGAGCTCCTGCTTCACTGTAATGGTTTTACTCTCCTTTCTCGTAGCTGGAGGGCAGCTGACCTTGTTTGTGTATGTCATCACTGCCCTGAAACTGTTCTCCTCCTACCAGGGGAATCAGTGCACAGAGCCTGTAACAGGGACTGCCAGGACACAAAGACAGCCGACCCCAGAACCCTTTGTCAGCGTGGTTGGCAGCACCCATTAAAAACTGTGATCTGTTTATGCATGGGCTGAGCTCAGAACTGGGGTTTCTGCACCCTACAGTTTTCTGAACCCCTCCCAGCTCTGCCAAGGATGTACTTTGTGACTTGGAGAAAGTCAGATCTCTGTCTTTTAGTTTCCACTCAGAGAGGGTCTTGGGGCCATGGAGATACCTCTTGCCTCACCAAGACTGGAAGGATTAATTGACCTGTACATCTGAAGTTATAAATTGCCATGCAGGGCCAGACTCTGCACCAGTGCATAAAGGGAGGTTTTATCATTGCTTTTGAAGAGAGGAGAACTGTGATCCAAGTGCCTACAAGGGGGCAAACCCCACAGTGACAGGGCAAGTTAATGAATAAATTCCTTCCCCTCTCTCCCTCAAACCTCCCTGTTAGGTTTTTCTTATTCACTTCATAATATTCCTGCTCAGTCTTCAGGCTCAGCTTTCTCCTGAGCTTTGTTTGTTCCCGCTGTTCCTTCTAGCAGGGCTCTTCTGCTTGAAAAAGGCACTTTGATTCATTCTGTGCTCTTGACTTGAAGCTGATAGGGTTCATCTCATCTGGTGAGTCAGAGGAAGTTCCTCTGCATCTCTGTCTTGTGGACTGAGTGAAGCAGAGCCTCTGTGGCAGACAGACATGGATCATAGAAGTAAAGAGTGTGTACAATGACCCTGACTCAAGCTTGTAGCTAATTCAGTGTAAAACATGCCTTTTTTGCCATGAGTGTATGGGGAATTATGGCTAAAATTATTTCAGTTCCCCTCTGGCTCTGATAAATTTGAAAGCAGTGTTATGCTGGTGCTGAGGATTTTGTTTTGAATACTACACTGCATGCTTCTTTTTAGTCAAAGTCTTATTTATTCTGCTTTTTAACTTCTCTGCTCTCTTCTTAGAACATATGAATCTTCTTAATGTAGTACCCAATGTTTTCTGGTTATACTACTAATATTTTGTGGGGCACATAACCTCAAAGTGGAGACTTTTCGTGACAGGATCTCCTTTCAAATTAACCCAAGAATGGCAGCATTGGATTCAGACTTCCCATGTTGTCTGTGTGCCAACGAAGAAGTCGTTTGTGCCAGAGGCCCAGCTCACAGCTGGAACCTTAGAGACAAGAGGAAGTGATGCTGTGGAGGAGCTCCCACTCAGGTGCCAAAACACAAAGAGACACCATTAATGATTTTTGCAGTGGTCTGGCTGTTCACTGTGCCCCATTTGTACGCTGGGGCAGCAGTGTTGGGGTAAGCAGGCACACCAGTCAGAGACACTGGGTGCTCTGGGTCTGGGGGGGTGGAAGGGCCCAGTGAATCCCAGAAGTCAGAGGGGAGGGATCCCTGACCCAGTTTGCTGGAGACTGCCCAGGTGTCACAAATGGATTTTGATATAAGTTCATCTCCTGTCTTTGCCCAGGCCTATGGCAGCAGGCAGGAGGTGTATTGAAGTGACCAGCACCCCAAAAATCCACTCTATCCACAAGTTCTTTAATGATAGCTGATTTAGTCTATTATGAAATGAATTATTTATTAATAAACAGGAAAACTAACAGACAATACTTAAAACAAATTATTACTACACAGGGAAAAACAAAAGAAATACTACTAGTAGATTGACATACAGTGCACGATACTGGTACCTTTTCATTTTTAGCTAGCAAAGAAATAGTATAAACCTAGGATTCAATGTATCTCACCATCCGAAGGCGGGTGGGGCACACATCGGGATCCTTTCACTCAATCTCCTGGAGAAGTAACCACGAAGCTGCGTCCAGACTTCGGGGAGAAGTCTCCGACACCAGGGATCAAAGCAAAAGCAGAAAGGGGTGCAATATTCCTGCTGATACCATCACCTTGACGTCATGAGAAGCTGAGTAGTGCAGGATCAGCCATTCCTGGTTACCTAACTCATTTGTGGCCTCAGATTCATCTGATCCCTTTTATGCATTTTGTTGGCAGCAGAACATTCCAGCCATTGCCCCAGGAAGGATGAAAGAGGGCAGTCAGAGCAGATCACATACCCAGTGAACCTGAAAGGGAAAGGTAACCAACCATCCTTTTCCAGTGGTTACCTCTTCTCTGTCAGCAGAGTAGGATTTTTGTAACAAATCCTACCCAAGTTGCTGAGATAGGCCAGCAAGTGGGTAGCTTCCTCTTCCACCAAAGGAATAACTATCCCTTTCATAATCTCCTAGATGTGACATTATTCCTTCAAAATTCAACCTTTGTTGGAAATTACTGATTTTGGAAGTGACCTAAGATTGCCAGCTTCAGGCTTGGTGTTGTATATTTGACAGCACTTTGGGTATAAGAAGTTCTGTCACCTCCTCCTGCCTGGTCTGTTTTGTGTGTGTGTTTTCACCAGGCAATGGAGACACAGAAAAAAGTTCAAATGGAAAGCATTTTTAGAAAATCACAAGTGTTGGTGGCTAGTGAGTATTTCAGGGCACATGCAGGTCCTGAGAACATTTTCAAACACATTTTTGAATTATCCCTTTTTGGTGGCTGATAAAATTAATTTGCATCTTTGAAAAGTCCCTTCACTTGGACTCCTTGGGTGCTGTGAAGCTTGCTGTGTTCTGAAGGTCGGGGTGTTAGCTTAGGTTCCCAAATGGCAGTCTAACATTAGATATCTGTTTATTGAACATCCCCAAACTCATCATCACGAGTTCCACGTGTGATGCATGTCTCACAGGCCTGCAAGTCATCAAGCCAGGCAGGCAGTTCTGCAGAGCACTGGTGATAGAGCCTGCATGCTGTGCAGCACTGCAGGAGTGCTCTTTGATCTGCTGGGCAGAGATAAGGCCCTGCTAAGAGGATGTATTTACCTTAGAAGCTCTCTTTGATGGGCCCTCTCATTTATGGGAGTAGAGCTCTGTGTCTGCTCAGTTTCTCTGAACAAACACCATATCAGCTTTTCAGCACAAGGCTTTAGGGTGCTGTACCCCTGCACTGTGCAGGAGGGGCTTAGGAGGCTCTTTTACCTTTGTCTTTAGATCATGGTTATAAGTCTGATGAGTGCTTTGTCATTTAGGATATGCAAAAAAAGAGAAGAAATTTTGCACTGCCCCACGCTTTGATATCAAGAATATTCTCAGTGACTTCAACAAGCCAGCAATCACCCTATGTCATTACAGTGCAGATAATTTCTCTGTGTCATTCAGTGTTATCCCATCAACGTTGCAGTCCTGGGCTTGGCACCATTCTGTTTACTGCCACATTATTAGTCCTGAAGGAAAGCCTAAAGTCCCTATTCTTCTTTTTACTCGAGGTTAACTTATGGTAGGGATTCAGTGATGTGCTGGTCATGGCTCTGTGCACTCACAAGAGGATGCACATTCCCCGTTCTCAGGGCTGGCAATGGTTCTCATAAAGCCCGAGGCTCTGCGTAGGATTTGTATTTTTATGAGTTTCAACAACATGGTGACTCCCATCTATTTCCCAGCTACAGTTAATGAAACCATGACCAGGTATGCACTGATACAGCACCCAGAGCTCCACAGAACAAGCTGGGGTCTAAATGTCAGAGCAGAACAGTTTGTCACTAAACCTTACACAAAAAACACTGTGGTATTTCCCTTCTTTCTTCCCAGACTCACACTACTTTCTGCTAGACCTCACACTTTGCTACTACCTGAATTTTCCAATAAATTCACAGGGCAGGCACAGCTGTGTGATTAAAAGGCTCCTGGAAGTAGTGGGAAAATGAGACTGCACTTACAGCTGTCCACTTCAGAGACTCCCCTTGGATGGTAGCAGTCCTTGTGTTGAGCCAAGAGATTCACACCGAGGTTGACAAATGCTCCCTGGGATACTGAAACTACAACTGTGTGTCAAACACTGCCCTATCACACAGGCATGTATCTTTGGCTGTTTGGCAAAAAGTGGGGAGCTATTTCTGAGATTGCAAAACTATTTTCTTAACTCTGCTGGGCCCTGGAGGAGTAAACATGCATCCTACAGACTGCATATGCACTGCTAGAAATGCAGCCATCACCAGAGCTGTCTGACACTCCTCTCCTTGTCCAAGTCCAACAATGATGCAATTATGCTGTGAAATAATGACAATTTCAGACATTACACAGTGGTATTTTGCTGCTCCTGGGGATTTTACTCAGCCCTTTCTAATCTGTCTCCACTTTTTTTAGGATATTTGAATGAAAGTTACTATTTGATTGTCAAGGATTAACTTTTTAAAGGGCTCTTGTAGGGTCCAGTGATTTCACAGACATAATATGAAGCATGTGGGGCTTTTACCTCCTGCCAGTGAACCAGCCCAGATTAAGCCCTCTGGTCTAGCAGCTCATCTGAAGCAAGACTGAGCGTGGTCACTGCCAGTGCAGGCAACGAGCATGGTGAGAGCTCTGAAACTCTGACAGTGAGAGGAGTCCTTGCTCTGAGATGTTGACATCTTGTGTTAGAGTGAGTAATGTGCTGGGATGTGTGCCAGCCTCCGAGACCTTCATGGGAAGGCAGCAGCATAAGCAATTTCAGTGCCAGTTAATTACACTTGAAGACACTGTGGTGTTTGTGGTATCTAAACACAAAATAGATGGAGATGCAGAGCGATGCCTCAGGACATGGTGACTTTAGTGTGACAGAATCAATGAAGGGCTTTGAAGTCTTGTCTTGTTTTCTTTACAGATATTTCTCTTTGATCTCATGCTGGGGTTTTTTCTTTGACAGGTGTTGGTTTTTTGTTTAATGATAAAACCAAAGGATCCATTGTCAGGTATAACAAGAGCTGCTGGATGTAGCTCTCAGCCTCTGACATCAGAGGAAAGTTATGGCTGACCTGCATCACTCAGTTCTCCAAACCTCCCTTGCAACACCTTAACACTGGTGTCCTGCAGGAATGGCCCACTTTATCATGACTGTACCTCTCCTCATCTCCCTGAAACACAGTGGCTGCCCCACAGATGATGATTCCAGTGCCTACTCAGTGTAGAGAAAGGACAGGGAGGACACTGGGATCAGGGGTGCTGCCTGTCTCATTTTATGGCCTATTCAGTGACACTTTTATCTCTGGATGTTTTCTCTTCTCTGTGAAAGACTGTAACATTTTAAGGTACTTTGGGATACACGGAATAAAAGCTTTGTAGCTGCATTAATACAAATAATTCTTTTCCATGCTTCCTGTGGCACTCTCCCAGAAGCTGTCACTGGCTTTGTGCAGGATCTCCAGCAGAATTTCTCCAGAGACCTTTTTCTGCCAACAGCGTGGGCAGCTGAAAATAGTAAAAGAATATTTTTTTAAAAATTAGTGGGGGGGCATAAAGTATATTTTTTATGCTGGTATAAGTACAATATGGTTGCAATAAAGCCATTGCTGTATTGAAGCACTTAAAATAACTTCCCCTGCAAGCTGCTCACACTGGAGGATGTGCTATGGATGGTCTTGGCTGTTAAGACATCCCAACAGAACTTTTTTGTGCCTTTCTGTCTCAGATAGAGAAGACTGGAGGACTTTATCCTGCTACCCTTGGCCTGTCCTGCCTGCACAGGAGGGCTTCAGTGGTGAAGGCTTTACAGCCATCCTCATCCTCTCTTTCCCAGTCCCAGCATCCCATCAGTCCGTGTGGACTTGCATGCAGCAGGGGCTGCAGCTGTGTTTTCTCACCAGAGCAGACACAAAATAATGAGTCAGTCGCAGGGCCTTCCAATCAAAACTGTGTGTACCTTAATTCCTCTCTATTTTTCCTTTCGGTGCATTTTACCAAATATACATGAATCAGCAAAGCTAATAGATGTAAGCAAATAGTGCCAGTTTATTTTCTTTAAGCATGTTCTACTTCGTGTCATTGCTAGGGGTGATGTTCTAGTCTGTTTTATTTGTTTTTCCTGGAAATAGAGTGTTTCTTTCTTACAGAATACATTTGAAATTAGCAGTAAGGTCAATCTACAAGGTTTTTGTCGAACAGCTGCTCTGATGTGTTTGTTACAGAGTTCACCTTGCACTATAGAACAAAGGAGGTCAGGGAATGCAAGCACGTGAATTCTGTTCCCTTCTAAATGCTGTCAAATTCCATTCATTGCCCTTCATGGTGGTGTTACTGAAACACCTTCACACAAAATACCGATATCAAAACCAGTGAATTCCCTGGAGTCTCTGCGTAGTGTCTCTTGTGAGAATCATTATTTTGTATAGGCTCTTTCATCAGTTTTTATGAGGCTTGAAGAAGTATCAGTACTTTGCAGTAGAAAGACTTTTTTGGATAAGAGTATTTTGCAGTGTTTTTTAAAACCTGCCTGGAACTTAATCCCCTACCTGGAGAGTATTTCATTTCCAGCTCTTTCCTGGCTTCTTTCTGGGCTGTTGTCTCCTGGCAGTGTAGCTCTTTGGTGGTTTGGGGATCGAAGTGTGGTATCTGATATAGCAGCACTTCCTGCATCCCGTTGATCCAAGGGAGGAGGCTGTGAACGGCTGTGTGTGAGCTGGGCAGTGACAGCCTGTGCTGGCTGGGGCACACGCTCTGCATTCACAGCCAGCTTCATGCAGGGGCTTGTGGTGACACAGCCAGGAAGAGAGGGACACACGGAGTCTGGGCTAAGAACAAGAATCAGACTTTTTTTAGAGCTGGAGTGAAAACTCCAGCACTATTTAGCAGCCATCTCCCTTTTCAAACATTTGTGCAGGAAGAACCATCCCATATCTGTGGGAACCATGTGTGTTATTTTCTTCCCTGGTTTCATTCTGCCCACTTCAGTCACGTCATATTCCTGTGTAAAGCATCTCCACAGCTCCCCATCCACTGGCCCTGGCCCACTCCGGGGGTCTGCAACCACTGCCTGGGAATTTAGGAGCAAAGCTGCTGCTCAGGAGGAGCAGGGGGTCTTTTGCTGCTGCACCTCAGAGCCCTGGTGACCTTTATAGCGAGTTATTGCCCTCCCAGTAATTCGTATTATTTTAAGTGGACTTGGGCCCAGACTCAACAACCAATTTGATCCCCGAACCTCCTGCTGAAATTAATGGGCTGCAACATTCATGTTGACTTTAGTGGGATTTCTCTTTTGTGATTCATTCATTGCTCTTTTCTGTATCTGAACCTTTTCCATTCTATTTAAAGTGTACAGGGACTAAGCACAGCCATCTCCACTTGTTGCACAGTGCTCTTTGCACACCCTTCAGGTTGTTAAATTTCATTATATTTGAGGAAGAGTATTGTTAGCTAGGATTCTGCTCAGAGACTGGCTTTGAAGGCTTCTAGGATGGCATTCAGACTGCATGGTCTGTGGGGCTGCCAGACACTGATTTCATAGAATTGTAGAACCTTGGAATGGTTTGTTGGAAGGGACTTTGAACACATTCTAGTTCCATTGCCTTGCTATGGACAGGGACACCTTCCACTAGACCAGGTTGCTCAGAGCCCCTTCCAACCTGGCCTGAACAGTTCCAGGGACAGACCATCCACTTTTAATGTGGCAGCTTCCCTGGATAAGCCTCCATCACCTGCTATCCCCACTGCAACGTGAAACACTAATCACTGGGAGGCCTAATTTATAGGTGGCCTGGATAGAGCCCTTGCTCGTTTGTCTTGACTCTTCCAGCATTTACACCCAGATGTGAAGACACAAATAATTAGTGCTGAAAGTTTGCTGTGGACAGCTGTAGATTTTCAATTAACAAGTCTTGTTAATTTTGGGGAAGCAGCTGCCACCATTGTCTTGTATGTTTTTTCCCCTCTACCTTGTACTACTGCTCTCAAGACATGAGGATTGATTTGCATTTCTGTGCACTAACGTGCAAACAGGATGCAAAGCCGAGATTCTCATTATACCTATGTTTTCCCAGCTTGGATTCATCTGACTCCCTTTGCTGCTGCCTGCCTTTCAGACTGTGCATGTCCAGGGAATGATAATGCCAACAAACCCCAGAGTTTCTGTGTAGGACAGCTGAGCCAGGTGCTGCTGGCTGCCGTGTCCAGCGATGCGTAGTTCCTTGGGGTATCACACAAGACATGAGATGGCCTTGTTTGACATCAGTGTTTCTCCTGCAGCATCCACCTGAGCACATGTTTACTTCCACAGTGCAAAGAGCATTTTGGCCTCTCACCCTGGTGTGTTATTTTCTTTGCACCAAAGCCTCAGCACACTGCAGAGTAAATTTTAATAGGAAAGATATCTAATGCTCTCTTTTCTGAGGGCTGTGAGGAGCAGCTTTTTCCATTTGTTGCTTTCTGGAACCATCAGCATTGCAATGAGGGTATGGTGGATATTTTCGGTCTGCAATTTACCTTCTTCCTTAGCTCTAGCTCAGTGTCTTCCTTTACTCTGTAGGAGACACTCAGCAGAGGACCCTGCCTGGCCCCACAAAGGCCAACACCCTTCCAAGTGTTGCAGTCTGATTTCAGTGTCATTTTCCCCTTCTCTGAAGGATTTTCCTGTGCCCATGGTTCTGCTGGAAAAACTAGCTGGTGTTTATCACTCTTCTAATCATGGTAAATTTTCAGTATCTCTCCTTGTTTGCTTCCTTGCAGTTCCTTGGTGTTTAACTTTTTAATTGCATCTTTTACTTTGTTTGTTTGTTCCAGGATCGATGGCCGCTAAAGTCATTTTCCACCTTAGTAGTTTACCATGGCATTCATGGCATTAAACTCTTGCACCTTAGAAGAGGCACCTTGTGTTAGAAGTCTCTTTGTTGTTCCTCAGATTGTTTTTTCGGTGTCAAAACCAAGATCTTTCCCTGTTTAGCCCGGGAGCAGAAAATTGCAAAACCTTTCAGTGCGAACCGGTAGGAGATAACAGGGCTATCAGCACAGTGAGGTGCAGACAATGCCACGCCTGCCCCAGCCATGCCCGAGGCCTCCAAACACACCAGCTCCAGCTAATCCTGCATTCTACAGAGCTGAGCTCAGGCTAAAGCCACCTCTTGGCTCAGACTGGCGCTACCTTCAGAGTTTGCCCTGCTTTGGGTAGGATGCCCAGCCCAGTGACCTCCAAATTATTCCGTGATTCATTGCCACTCTTCCCTGGCTGCATGACTCCCAGGCAGAAGGTGGCCTGTGTGCATGCTCAGGTCACTGTCTGAGCAGGGGCAGGCTCTCAAAAGTAGATTCCAAAAATTGCCCAGGCAATTCCTGTCCGATCCAGAGATGTGGCAGGGGAATGACTGTGAATTCCTGGAAAGCTTGGGTTTAAAGCCTAAGGGCCCAACACCTCAATTTTCTGTTTCTGTGAAACTATTTATAAAATAGGGCTTACACTATTTCTCATATTGCCCTGCTTGTATCACAATACTGAGCTTTAAGTATCTTTATTCTTGTGCAAGAACCCTCATGCTTGGAGAGTAACATAGGCGTAGTTCATGATAATTAACAGGTTACTGCTGCTGCGTGCAGGCAAGGTTCAGGTTGGTAACACTCATGGAAGGTAACACTGTGTTTAATAAACAAGAATTTGTGAACTAAAGGTCCTGAGTAGATGTGTTTGCTGTCACCCTGGTCACTTAATGAAGGTTTTTCTTCTTAAAATAACCAATTGCACATGTTTGCCATCACCACAGGGCATCCCCTTCATCCACGCCCAGAGAAGGGGGCTGAGGAATATGAGCAGAGACCAAAGCTGTCTCAGCCTTGTTTCCTTAAGGGCTGTTTTTCATGTTCTCTATTTCAGAATTATCTCATTACACAGCATAGACCCATATAGCTTTGCAATATACTCTTAGTACCTTGCCCTCTCTTGGTCTGTGAACTTATTTATATCTGAAACATTTTTATTTGTTGTCTTTTTAATGTCGTATTTCAAAGCTTCTCGTGGTGCTTGGCCTTCAAATGGATACTTGAAACCAAGATGAGGTAAATATCTCTGTAAGAACAGGTGCTGTGGAAAGGGTACATTTATATTAGATTATATTCAAACTGTGCTGAAGGAATGGAATTGAACCAAGAGGGAAATATGATTTTTATTGCCTGCTTCTCCTGTAAATGACACATCATTTCATCTGGCTCATTTTTTTATTGGCATTTTCCCTCCTGCCTCAATTGCAGAATTACTGTGATTTGGAGACTGGCAATTTTACTGAGACCGGTGTCTTTCAGGGTAGGTGTCTTTCACCTCTTGCAAAAAGTGTGCTGCTGCTTCGTTTGGAATCAGTCTGTCAGACAACATGATTTGGGTTTGTTAAGAACTGTAAATCAGTTTTCAAACTAGAACACTGGCACAGGTCTAATTTGACAGATCTCTGGCACGACAGAATTTAACAAGTCGGATTCAGTACATAATACATGTTGGGCAAAAGCAAGATAAGACATTCACAAAAAAAAAAGTCAAAGCCCTGGTGTATCTCACATTTAGGATTGTCATTGATGTTGTGGAGGACATCTTGATATCACTAACAGATGACAAGGAGTCAGCAGCTAAACAAAACTGTGGATGTCCATCTACAGATTCCTTGACTAGAGCTGAAGTCATTCAGAAGCTGCTGGATATCCCATTGAGACAGAACACTTCTGATCAATAGAAGAATTTTTAAACATGAGATAACACTTTCTCAGAAATTCATTTTGTCTTGTTGATTTTGAAATATTTCATTTTCAAATGAACACTTATCATCTTTAGGGGTAGGTTAATTCATTATATTTATATACTTTTGCCAGTAAAACCCCCTTAATACATGTTAATACTAATTACATATATATGTATAGACATGCATTATGTATTTTTATGTTCATTAGATATCTGTTTACCATATATATCAGTAATTATTCTCTTGGAAAAAATATTAAAAAGTTAAATGTTGAATGTCCAAAAGTTCAAATGTGGGTTTCCAAAGAGAACAGGGGCTTATATTGACCAAGAAGGGAAACATTTGCAATGCCTTAAAGGAATGGGGTTTGATCTGATATATATATATATATATATAGACAGAGAGAGAGAGAGAGAGAGTTTATGTAAGATCTGATGTTAAAAAAGTTGATTATGATCTCTCAAGTAGTGTCATGTTAGTCAAGAATACAGCCCTTTGCTTTCAAACACCATTAGATTTTTAAAAATGTGCAAAATGCATTCAAATTTTTTAACGCTTAATGTAGGTATTGCAGTATTATTTTATATGAAAAACCAGAAATTATTTACACTTGCAGCAGGTGCTACATCAGGGCAGGGTGCAGGCAAGACACACCCCGCTCCCCAGTTGTGGTGGCAGTGGGACAGGGCAGGCAGGGCTGGCAGAATCCCTGCTCCAGGGCAGCCCTGGGCAGTGGGATGCACAGCACGTTTTCAGCTGTGTCATTGCTGTTCTCTCATTTTCCAAGGTGCTGTGAGGAGCTTTGTGTCCTTGCCATATCCTCTAAGCCAAAAAGATATCAAGTGTCGTAGTGTCTGCTCTCCGGGGATGCTGGCTAATAAAGTGCTCTCCAGCTGGCTGCCAGTGCCTGCTTCTTAAAAATAACCGAAACACAGGAGGTTACAGAATCCATTAACCCCAGAATGTGTTATTATCCCTAAGCAACAAAGATTTTTATGAGCTAAATCACAGCTTTGACAACAATATATTTTAGGAAATAACGCCACGGTCCCTAAAAGTCATGAAGCTGTCTTAGAAGTCATAGGTTTGAGGCTTTTTCAGCAGGCCTGAGATTTATTTTTTAACATTATCATTATTATTATGATGATGTCTAATTCTTAAAAACTTTTAAGTTTTCAAAAAGTACTATTCTTTTCCCCTTGATGAAATGTGGCTTCAGACCGTGGGCTCTGAGGAAATCAGTAAATACTGCAATACAAAAACCATGCCATGGTCTTTTAAATCCTGACTGTTAATTTTTAGGACAGTATAAATTAATTGTAAGTTTCTGACACAGCCACAGCATCTAACAGAACTGCAAGATTACAGTCCCCAGAGTATAATCAGAAGATGCTTTCTTTGGATGCTTCATCCTCTTTCACTGCTGAAAGCATTGTCAGGAAGATAGACCTTGAGTATTCTGGCAGAGTCAGAGACAAGGCAGTGAGTGCTGGTCCCTCACCTCTCATCTAGCAGATGTTTGTCACTCTGACTGCCCAGCCATTCCGGTTCTCCCTGACTGCCACAGCTTTAAAAAGGAAACGGGCACTGTTTGAATTACAGGCTCAGACCCCTTCAGCTCCACAGCAGCAGCGCTGGATGTGCGTCACAGCTCAAGTGGGGAGGCTGCAGAGGTGGTTCCTTTTCTCCTCCTGGGAAATACCTACAGCTGGCTGATAATTTCCAGAACATTTTGCAGCACCTAATTTTGCCAAAATCTAAAGCTAATGTTTTATAGAGGCTTTCTCTTGGTGCCCATGCGTTCAGGCATGCTTTTGGAACAAAGCCTGATACACCTTCTTGGCTGTCAAGGGCCAAAAAACTACTTACCATCCTTAAGTTGGTTGATTTACCACACCAACACTGCAGCTGTTGTCTTGTGTTCAAAGTCATGGTCTCTAAACTCCAAATCTGGAAAATAAAATGGGATACTGCTATAGAAACATAGCATGGCTCATAGCAAACAGCAAGTGTTGCCTGCATTTCTGGTGGCCAGGAATCCAGCTGCTCCCAGGAAGGTTTCAGCTGTGCTGTGCTAACCAGCCCACATGCAATTTGTTTCCTAATGCCCCTTCACCTCGCCCATGGGGAAGGATGCCCATCCAGTAGGATGAGTGTGTGTTTTCTCTGGAGCTGTGTAATGAAGCCTGGTTTAACTCTTCCTCTTGCAGGAATGCAGACTCACTCTTGCAGCTGTGGTCCAGATGGAATACCCCAGCCCAGAGATGGTTAGACAGGCACTGAATGCTCCAGTTAATCTGTTCTGTGTTTGAAAGAGGAAACAATGGTGCTGGGAAATCAGTAACATTAACCATCTCCATCTTTTTTAAAGGATGAACTTGCTATGGGTATGTCTGTCTGTCTCCTGCACGGCTTTGAAAGTTTGCCTGGCTTGAAATTTAACTCAGAGGCATTGTAATTAAACCTTGGCATTTGAAGTAATTAACAAGCAGTCTACATTTTAGCATAATCTCAAAGGAACAGCAGGGTGCTGACAAAAATGAAATATGTTAATTTTAAAGTGTCAAAGTTCCTGTAAGCACGTGGTTCATACTGTTGGCAACAAGCTCTTCAGAAATAGCACTGTAGCCCCAGTAATCTAAAACCCGGTCTTACTCTAAGGAGGGATCAAAGAGGGGAGTCCAGCTGAGGAAACTGAGGGCCAGAGTTAACATTCCCCATCAGGGAATACATCTTACATCGCCATCTCTGCTCCTTCACCTCAAAATCTTGGGGAGGTCCAGGAAGCCCAGACTGTGAGCATCTCCAGGAGCTGCCTAGGAAGGAAGCAGATTCCAAACCACTGCTTAGAACTTCATCTGGAAACTGGATCTTTTTTACATCTATAAATACCCAGAATAAGTTTCTTTCCAGCAGTGCCTCTGGGAGTCTGTTCATCGCACATGCAGATTCAGAAAAGTAAAAAATTATGATGTGCTTTAGCCCAAAAGCCTCCAGGAGAGACACTCGGTCACCTGTCACCCAATGCCAGCCAGGGAGTGGGTACACAAGTCAGGATTGCTGCCGTTTTACTGCTTGAAGAGTGTTGAAAAGGCAGCAGTGTAAATACCGAGCCCTTTCAGTGAAGAGGTCAGGACTGGCAGCATCTGTGACGATGACTCAGCCCCTACAAAGTCACAAGCATTTTGTGCAGCACCCTTGTGTCAATCTCTTAGAGATAAGAGCTTTTGCCGAGTTTAAAAAAGTAGTTCATGAAGTCAAGCTCTTGAGGCCAATAAATCAGAAGGCAACTAAAGGTCCCCAGATATGTTCATGGCACGCAGTAAGTACTGAACACTCACGGAAAGCAGACGCAAATCGCGTGTTTTCAGTGCCCTCAGTGTTAAGGAAAATTCCCAGTCTGACCATTCACAAGACTCTCTGGAAGTCACGCTCCCAGCGCCAGACTCGCTGCTGGGACAGAAGCCCCTTCACAGAGGGCGGATCCGGAGAGCTGAAGGGTGCCCCGCTGGACTCCCTACACAGGCAGGCAGACCTGGTTTCCTTCCCAGTTTAACCCTACGTTTCCCATCGCAGGGTCTCATATATCTAAGTTCCATAAAGCCATCTATTCCTCCAAGGCGGACTGGCAACAAAGGAACCCCTGAGCTTTTACAATCTCACAGTCTCCCGACACACAAGCCTGGCTCTTCCTCCTGAGTCCTCCTCTCTGTCTGCATCCACCTCGCGGGCGTCACCCCTCTTCATCTCCGCAAGCTTGGCAATTCCCAGCTCCTGCTGTGTCCCTCAATATCCATTCACCTGGCTGGCGTCACCTGTCCTCGCACCCTTTGTTATCCCAAAAGGTGGCAATTCACGGCCTCTTGTCTCGGGCTCCTACCCCAAGCTCAATCTGCATCTCTATCTGCAGTCTGCAAGCGGAGTTTCCTGGACCAGATGTATTCCTCAACACATCAGTATGGACAGAGAGCCTAATTTAAGAAGTTAATTTCATTTTTTAGGTTCTCCTCCTCCTATATCACTAGATTTCTGATGCGTGCAGAGTGAAAAATGCAGAGCAGGGGTTAAAACAGATCCTGTATCAAAGCACACAGGGCTGGGCAGTGTGTGAAGGTTTAGACTTTGTTTCAGCAGCTCAGGGCAGCCTCCTCCGAGTGCCATCACTCAATGCCGAGGCCTTGGAAACCAACCAGGTTTCAAGCAGAAGCCTTAGCTGTTGCATGAGATGCTTCCCTTGCTCCTCAGGTGTATGTGTGCACCTGGAGCAGCTCCTCCAGCAGCTCCTCGGCATTTTGGGGCTGACTCATACAAACCACATTATCCTGGTCTATGTGATTAATCCCGATATTAGTGACTAATAGTATTTATCAAGTTTTTTACTATTTTTCTGTGCTCTGTAAGCAAACACATCTACAATTCCTCCCCGTACCATGGTTATGGCAAGTGGCAGCCCTGGCTGGCTGCATCCCTTCTCCCTGTGTGTTCCTGAAAAGCAGGTCACAGTAACAGCTGTCCTGGTCACAGCCACAACCTCTCACACATGGAAATCCCAGTTTTAGGTGCAGCAGATCAGACTATGTGCTTTGCTTTAGTTGCCTGCAGACCCAAAACTTGCCTTGTGCTGCAACCACATCTAGACCAATGGAATAATGTTTGGGGGTGGGAGAGAGCTAGCAAATGGTTTTAAATATTGATGTGAGTTCTAGTGAGAGGAATCACATTGCAAAATAACACTCGAACTTCACAGACTTGAGAGATTAGCACTCCAGCATGCTTGTACTGGCAGTGCTGAGTGGTCAGGTCCCCAGTGCATTAGTAGCTTGATTACTTGCAGTTCTTGATCTTCCACCTATGCTGACAATCTGCTAACTTGGGTTCAGAGTAATTTTTGGATTAAGCTGGAAGTCTCAATGGTTAAAGGAGAGAACCTTTAGCTGGCCTTTTAAGAAAAGTTTTAGTTTCCTAGGACACAGTGGCTGGGAAATGGAGTCAGTTAAAGGAAAGTATGCCTGGAGGAAAGTGGCACTGTGGCAATTCGGCAAATGTGGTTGTGCCAGGCTCTGCCTCCCACTGCAACAGATCCAGTACCCAACAGGCAGAGATGTCCATGAAAGTATGTGTCCTCTGCATTTTGGCCCTGACCAGCTTTCTGTCACAGACCATTAAGTCTGACCCTGTTCTGCAGTGCAAACCATTTCATTAATCATTGGGTGCTCCATCAGTCACTCAGGTCTTCAGGCATCCTGCAGCATTGCAGGTGTTAGAACAGCCCAGTTCCACAGGGATTAGGGATAGGTCACACAAGGAGATGTTGGGAACTTCCATATCCTCACACTGATGAGTTGGGATAGCTGGATGTAGGCAGGAATAAAGGCAGAAACTGGATGAGCCATTGGTCTGCATGACATCTCCTCCTTCTGTGACAGAAGAATTTGTAGCACGGGTTATACTGTCACTTATACCAAGAACATTGCTTTGTGACTTCCAGCTGTTGCAGCTATTTGTGCTTCCAGCTATTGGGAAGGCAGTGGTGCCCAGTCCAAGGCAGGGACTGGTGTATTGAGGAGAATTCTCTTTGTATACTCCTGATTCTCGCTGCTTAGACTAAAGTGATGGGACCATGAGAAAAACAGATGAACAAAGCTGGAAAATTTTTACTTGGGACAGGTGTCCTGGCTGGCCAGCTCAGTTTTTCTCCACTTCGTGGGAACAGTGCCATAGACTGCTGGCCAGGCAGAAGCTGTGAATCCCAAGGCTTTCTTTCCCTTTTCAGATTTGTTTTAACTTAAGTTTCCCTCCAAAATGAAGTAAATTAATTCCCACTAATATTGGATCCTTCATGGTTCCTCAACTACACCTCACTTGCTATTGTACAGAGCCAATACAAGACATGATCACACAGATTTCCTCAATGTAACAATCTGTCAAACAGCAATTATTTCTGAGTGCAAAACCTGTGGCCACCTCCAATCCTTCCCATCAAGCCTCTTCCAGCCTTTAAAAATAATTCCATACTCTTTCCATTCCCACAAGACCTGTAAGTCTGGCAGCTCTTGGCTCTGTGGGAAGGGAAAGATCCTTTCTGTACTAGCCTGGTAAGATTTTAGCATTAATGGGGTTTTTAATTGTTTTATTATGAAGTACACAGACAAAGAGCCCTTTGGCAAGGGCACCCTGTAGAAATAAATTGTGTCATCATCCTTATAATAGAAAAGCTAATTCAGTATGGATCTGTCCTCCCGTTAAGGGCATGCACATCCCTTAGAGAATGGTTTTATCAACTGACCAGACTTCTGCTTGTAACCACTCTTTGTTTTTCCTGACACATCCTACTGTTCTGCCTATGGAAATGGCTTTTTGATGGCTGGTGCAGTAATGTGTGGGATCAGCCTGGTCCTGGACCCCCTCTAACTGTGCTGCTCCACTTCCAGGACTACTGCCTCATCCACTGCTAGAAGGACTCAGTTTGTCCTGCCCAGAACCTAACTGCTCTCTACTTTCTGCCTTTTTTGCTACACAAAACATAGCAATACAACCCCAGGTTTGAAATACCCTTTTCCTTAATATGTGGGAGTCTACAGAGGCTGTAAAACTTCCATCTGGGTACAGAGAGAAAAATGAAGAATTTCAGGTTGTTGTCTGCCCATAGTGAAGATGTGTTTGTCCTGGATCAGCTCTTTGTACCATTGTTATGACACTGGACAAAGGCCTCCTCAGACACTTGCTCTTCTGCCTTGGCTTCCTTAATGCCTTCTCTCTTTTGATTTGATGTCCTCTTCTTATTGGGAAGGAAGGATTTCATGTGGGACTGGACTAAAAGGAATTTTAAGGGTCCACTGATTCCAGTGTCCCTTAAAAGGTATTAAGTCACTTCACAAAATGTCTCTTGGTGCCCTCTCCATCACCAGGATGCTCCATGCAAACTCCAGGCAAACAGCTCCACTGGACTGCCACAGGCCATGGGTGAGAACACCACGGATCACACCAGGGAACAGTGCTCTGCCACAGCTGCTGCAGGCAGCCTCGAAAGCCTCCATGTGTGCTTTGATAAAAAAGCAAGGTCCCCATCCAGAGGGGAATTCCAGGAGCTGGCTCAGTAAGCTGTACAGCAGATCTCCTGTGCAACAGCTCTGCCTGCCTGGAGTCACTGCCTGCCAGCCACACAGACCCAGGCCACCTTCTCTGAGGATGGCAAACACCAGTGCCTCTGGGTGCTAGATGGGTTTGCTCGTGTGTGCTCGACATCTGCTGGAAGGAACTCAACCAAGACAAACATGCTGGTGGCCTCGTTCTGCCGGTACCTGACCCATCCGGGCCATGCATGCCTTTGCCACGGGAGCCTCTGTTCCAGCTGCTGCCTCCAGCACAGAACCAACACCATCCATCACAGCGCTGGAAGTCTTCCAGGATTACTCACAGGTGGTTCAAATTTTGTCTTGGAGTCAAAACTTGCCTTGAGATTTGTCTCCAAGGCAAGATTTGAACCATCTGTGAGTAATACTGTGAGACTTGAAGGCACCAGTGGCCAAAAGTTGTTTTCTGCAGAATTCCTCAGCAAAGACAAGGTGCATCATTCCTGCCAGGCACCTGGCCAGAAGGGCTGTCACCAGCAGTCAGGACCTCCGTGCTAAGGCCAGCAGCAAGAGGAGCAGCGTGGTCCGGAAACACAAGCGGAGAAGCACAAAATGCCAAGGAAATGACATAAGAACTTGTCTTTGCACAACAGGGAACCAGGCTTGGGGAAGGAAGTAGCCCTCAAACATCTCACTGCACTTTGGTAACACAAACTTTACTCAAAGCCTCCACACTGGTGACGTTGCAAGTACCAGACGGAATTTGTTTTTCTGGGTGGTAAATTGAATGGACGTGTCCTGAAGGCTGTGAGGGTTGTGCTGCACAGACTGGTTTGGCTGGGTTGGTGCTTTACTGTGGTTGATAGATTTTTATCAGATGCTTTTACTTGTTAAATTTTCCTTGGTTGTGGGAACAATCCAGCAAATAGTAAAAATGATGGAGCACCAGGAGACACGCAGCCAAGGAGATCATTTGTTTGGCTGGATCCCTTCCTGCACAAGGGAGGCTTTGTGCAAGCTCACAGAAGAGCCGTGTTCATCTTGCTGTGGGCAGAACTGGCAGCAGGCTTCAGGCTTTGTCTCCATGCAGAGTCAGGCCGGCTTGGCTCTCCACGGAGCCGAAAACTCATTATTTCCGAGGTTATGGCCAGGCTGCTGGGAGGCTACAGTTCCTTGTGAGAAGTGCCTGTCTCCCAGCAGCATTGGCAAGGAGGCAGCCGAGCCTTTGGACAAAGGAAGAGGTTTGTGCTGGTCTCAGAAAGGAATCCCATGCTGCCTGTGAGAGCTGCCATGGGGTCATGCTTCTTTGGCAGTGCTGACCTCCTCGGAGACCTGCAAAGCTGGGGGAACCCATGGCCCATGGGTCAAGGACTTGGGCTGCTCATGGTTCCACCTGCCCCTGGTCCCCAAGGGGAACTGCTGTGGTAGAGGTACATATGCAGAACTGGAAACTGCATGATGATGGAATTGCAGTACAAGTGTGGAGGAGTGGCTGGAGCGACAGGGGGTGTGATGGCAAAGGGACTGCCCTCCCGGGGGTCTCCTGGGGTGCACGTCACTCCTGCTCCTGCAGCACCAGCTCCCAGAAGCTCCTGGGCAGGCGCTGCCTCCAGGCTCCTCCTCACCAGCTGTGCCAGACAGGACTCAGTCCAGCAGCTGGGTGCTGAAGCCTCCAGAGGGGTGCAGGCAAGCACTGGCCCCCTGCTCACATCTGAGGTGCAGCTGCACCATGGTGGGGGTTTCTCTGCCTGTGACACTGCAATCTTCCTCTTACAGACTCTGCTTTGTCACAATCTGGCTGTAAAACTGGGGGAACAGTAGTACCAGTCTTGAAGGCAGCTGTCCCTGCAGGCATGCCTAGTTTTAGGAGCTTGTGAGGGTGTGGAGGATCATTTGTAAGTATCCCTGTTCCTGGATCCAGACCATGGCACAACAATGTACTCTGACTTCTCCATGCTGGATGCTCAGGACCAATGGCAGTGGGTGGCAGGTCTATTAAATTGTGCATGCCTCCTCCAAATGTTGGTGATGCCAGTGATGCTTTGCCACAGCTTTTTTGGGATGAGGGATATAAGTCAATCTAATTATATAAACGTGAGAAAAATCAGTGCCCTGGCAAAGCCAGTCCTATTTCTGGCTAGAACATGTCAAAACTCATCTCCAAAATGCATCTTGAGTCATAACCACATCCAATTCATGGGAGGAACGATACTTCCCGGCCTTGTTGGGTGCAGGGATGAACATCCTTCATTGCGGGATCTTCTTCACATACAGAACTCGATACCAGAATTTGAGTGGTGTGGGATGAAGAGAAGGGAACAGCATGCATGTGGCATAGCCTGGAGGCTTTACCTGCAAGGTGGAATGGGGATCCCACAAAAAGGCTCAACACGAGGACATGAATTAAAAGCTGTCTTCAAAGCAGTGCTTGTGTGTGTTGGCTGATTAAGACTGCAAAGATAATTATAACACCAGGTATCCCCACCAGCCTGTGATGCTGTGATGCTTCAACCTGAGACAGGAAGTGTTTCAGTAGGATTGGCAGAGGCAGCTGAGTGACCCAGCAGAGCCATGATGGGGTGGTGAACAAAGATGGCACCACTGGAGAGCCAAGAGGTTTTGCAGATGCAGGAATATGGGGTGCAGATTTTTAAGAAGTTTATAGCTCTGTCCAGCCACACAAAGCTTTTCAAAGGTCAGCAGGGGACCCAGCACATCTCTGCGAAAAGATTTGTCCCTTGCTAAACACCAGACTCCAGAGATCTTGTCTTCAGACAAGGTGATGTTTTAATGGCTGAAAAAATATTTTCCCTGACTTTGCTCTGGGAAAGAGCTGGGCTTTTATGGCCGGATTTGAAAATAATAATAATAATAATAATAATAATAGTAATAATAGTAAAAACAGCTCTCTAGCATTTCAGTGAAAGTAGGTAAAGCTTGGCAAACTTCCTGTAGTTGCAAACAGGGCTTTTTGCTGTGTGAAGTGCTGGGCAGCACTAGAAGGCAGCAGGCAGCCGTGGTGCCCAGAGCCGGGCAGCCCAGGCGCCAGCTGGAGGAGCTGGCAGCACACCGGCCAGCTTTCCTGCCAGGAATCAGCCTGGCAAGCCAGTTCAATAGCCTGCCTGTGTCCCACTGGAAAGCATCAAGGAAGATGTCACCAGCGATGAAATTGCTGACAACCCAGCGTACTCTACCAGGAAAATTATCCATCAGAAAAAAAAATTGCCAGCTCTATGCTTGAGCTTCTCTGCCCCAATAGTATCACCCTATGGAAGGCAAATTCCCTTTCAACAGAGGATTTTGCAGTGGTCCCATGCAGAAGTTACTGGGGAGATGAACGTGGCATGTGTAGCAGGGCAGCTCCGGCCGTCTCGCTCTGCGGAACAGCCGCCTGCACATCCCGGCGCCGCGGCGCCGCCGTAACCGGTGACTCAGGAGTCGGCCTTTGCATATCTGCCATGAACTCCAGTTTGTCCGGGGCCTGACTGCTTTGCTTATGCATTTCTACATCTCCTCCGGGTCCTAGGAGATGATATTAATCTTCACTCTGCAGTCCCGGTAGGAAGGGCCAGTAAGTTGGACTCTGGACGGGGCAGCCTTCCTGAAGGACTCCTGACTTTCCTCTTGCTTTGTTAAGACAGGTTGAGCAGGAGTGGGTGTCAAGTCTGCCTTTTCTCTCCAGGGCTGAGTGCTCTGGAAGGGCATGAACACATCCTTCTTGTTTTCCAAAGATCCTGTGAAAGCTTTGCCTGGGCTGCATTCAGTCAGGACTCAAAGTATGAAATGATAAAGTCTTCTTGGGTTTTCTCATCATTCAGTCTCACATGTCACACATGGAAAGCTCACTAGGTTTTGCAGCATCTGGTTGAATCCACATGCTTATCTTTCCAGGGAGACTTTGGAGTCAAGGCTGATGTCCACCCGAGCCTAAGCTGATGTTTTGAGGCCAGTCGTGAGCAGCCCCAGAGTACAACTAAGCAATCCATGTCCCAAGCTCTGCTCTGTCACCTCAGGATGGTGGCTGGTGCTGATGTCTGGCTGCACCCAGCCCACCTGGGCTCGAGGAAGAGCTGGGGTTGGCAGCTCCCCTGGGGCTCAGGAGGGGTAGGTGGGTTGAAAACTGGCCCAGAGTGTGGACACAAGCTCTAGCTGGAGGCCAGTCACTTGCAGGGTATCCCAGGGGTCAAAACCACATCCATTTCTGTTGGGAAGCAGGTTTTCTGAAAAGGATCTGCAGGTCTTGGTGTGCACCAAACTGAACATAAGCCATAGAGAAGACTAATGGTGTCCTGGGTTGCTTTAGTCAAAACATTGCCAGGAGGTGGAGAGAAGAGATGCTTCCCCTATGCTCAGTCATGGTGGGTCAGCCCTAGAGCCTTGTGTCCAGTGTTGGGCTTCTCAGTGCCAGGGAGATAGGGACATAATGGAGAGAGGCCAGTGAAGGGACACAAGGGTGAAAGAGGCATCGGAGAGAGGGTGCAAAGCAGAGGGAACCAGGCTCTTCCCAATGGTGCCCAGTACCAGCACCAGAGGCCATGGGCACACACTGGAACAAAGGAGGGCCCCTCTGAACGTCAGGAAACACTTTTTCATCGTGAGCATGACCAAGCACTGGCACAGCTGGCCAGGGAGGTTGTGGAGGCTCCATCCTCAGAGGTGTCCAGCAGTTATCTGGACGTGGCCCTGGGCAGCTGGCCCTGGGTGACCCTGCTGGAGCAGGGCTTGGACCGGGTGACCTCCGGAGGTGCCTCACCTCCGGCAGCCGTGGCTCTGTGAGTCCCTCCAGGGGAACATGGAGCCCTTTGTTCACCCCAGGTCACACCGTGGGGCTGGCAACACGTGGTGGGGTGACAGAAATAACGAAGGAGTGTGACTGGAGGTGACAATGGGGTGACAGGGATGTGACCAGGCTGCGGTGGCGTCGTGAGGGTGGCAGAAGTGACAGCGTCTGCAGCGGCGCGCGGGGCTGGCGAGGGTGTCAGGGTGTGGCGGGCGTGTGACAGGCTGCGACGGTGCAGGCAGGAGGAGGCTGGGCGGGTGACACGGCTGAAGAGGGGTGGCGGGGGTGGCGGGGCG
>VZRO01000587.1:420695-451472 GCA_013397915.1 Daphoenositta chrysoptera | reverse complement strand
GCCGGCCCCGCGCCCTCCTCCTCCTCCTCCTGCAGCCGCCGCCCGGCGCCGCCATGCCCGGCCCGGCCGCCGGCAGCCGGGCGCGGGTGTACGCGGAGGTGAACAGCCTGAGGAGCCGCGAGTACTGGGACTACGAGGCGCACGTCCCGAGCTGGGGGTAAAGCGCCGTGCGGGGACCCGCCCTCCGTCCCGCGGGAGGGCCTCAGCCCCGGGGAGGGTTTCCTGATCCCCCGCTCTCGTGCTGGGCTGTCCCCGGGGGCTCGGAGGGGGAGAGGCTGGGAGAGGACCCCCCCTCCCCGGCCTGCTGCCCTGGGAGTTATCCGCTCTTCCCCCACCGCCGCCTCTCTCCTCTTGGTGCCCGCAGCAATCAGGACGACTACCAGCTGGTTCGGAAGCTCGGCCGAGGGAAGTACAGCGAGGTGTTTGAGGCCATCAACATCACCAACAACGAGAGGGTCGTTGTGAAGATCCTCAAGGTGAGTATCCCGTTGATGATGTAGAGGCTTGTGGTGGCTGGGAGCGAGAGGGAGAGGAGATGGGTTGGCGGGGCGGAAGAACTATTGGATCTTCTTCTTCACCCCAAAACTCCTGTTTTCTCGTTAAGGACGTTGGGATGGTGTGTTTGGAAATGGATTTGGTGTCTTGCGTGCTGTAGCGATGATTTGATGTCTCCACCCCTCCTTGTCCAGCGTAGCTCAGGGCTGAGGGTTCCTCTGGAGGGGGAGAGCTGTGAGTCCTGACATTTGAACAGCGTTGCGTGTTCTGCCTGTGTTTGGCAAATCGTATCTGGCAATGCCTGTCTAAAACAGCCCAGGGAGTGCCATGTCAACAGGAATGTGAAGCCTGGAGGGGGGATCCTTCTGTTAACCTCTAGACAGCCGGAATGTGGCCTTTGCAGAGCCAGGCTGCAGGATGCTCAGTGGTCAAAAAAAAGCACCAACATTTTGTATTCAGTCCTTTAGAGGATATGATGTAGAAAAGAATTTCATCACAGTCAGACTGTAAACACTATGGCAACTTGAGGCGACTCAAGGAGGCTTTCTAAAGTTTGGCAGTGTTGGTGACCTGTGTGCTGGTGTGTTGACCCTGGTGGGCTCAGGCTGTGGGACCTTTGAGCAGCACTGGGAGGCTGTAGTTTGGGATTGCTGTGCACGGGTTATACACTGCAGGGCATGTCTTCCTGTGTTTGACTCTGAAGCAACAGCTCACAGCAAGCTGTGGTAACTGTCCTCGCAGCACTCTGTGTTGGTGTTCTGGGGGTAGTCAGGGGAGTTAAGACAGAAATGAAAGGTTAGAGTTGCAGTATGTTTGGTTCTGGCTTGGCTGACACTTGTGGCTGTCACTTGTTGGACCAGCGACACTTGTCACTTGTTCCCCAAGAGCACGTGGGAGCCAGTGTCTGACCATGGGTGTCCTAAGAATTTGGGCACACGTTCATCTGCAGTGTGCAGGGGGGTCTGAGCTTAATGTGCCCTTGCAGCCACTGAGAAGAGCAGCTTTCCAGGACGTGCATCTCTGCAGTAGCCTTAAGGCATTCTCTAGATCCACTCAGATAGCGAGTCTGGCTGTCTCTGCTGACATTCCCACTCACTCACTGTGCATGCTTCCTTGGGATCTGCCTTAGCTTCCCAAAGAACTTGTCACGGTTTGTCCAGCCAGCACTCCTGGGAAAGGTATGATCTTCCATCTGCCTCTGGGAGGAGGCACACAAACCCCAGCTTTGGCTGTGGGCAAGGAGGTGGCCAGGTGAGCAGTTTGGGAGAGCCTCTGTGGCTGAGCCTGACGTCAGGGCAGAGTGGTGAAGCTCACGTGTCCTTGCCAAGCCCGGTTCCTCTGGCATGCTATTTGGACCTCCCCCTCCTTTGGATGCTTTTTGTGGTTTGGGGTTTTGTCTTTTTTAAAGTAGGTGCAGGCAGGAGTTTTTGCTGTGAAACAGGAGTCACAAGTGGCAAGTGCAGAGCTGGATTTTACAGCAAGATGCCTTGTGCTTGGCCTGGGGAAACTGTGCACTTGTGCATGCTGCTCTGGAGCCCTTGATGGCCTCTCCAGGACTGCTGTGGTTTATTGAGATCCTAGGTCTTGTCCCACATAGAAAGGCACCATGAGGCTGAGAAGAGGCTGCAGGGAAAGTCATCAGAAATCTTGCTCCTTGCCTCTTCCCAGCCCAAAGAGCCTCCCCTGGAGCAATGCTCCTCTCCCTGTGGCAGCTGAACTCTGTCACATCTAGGGAGCCTGTCAGCACTGGACGGTGAGTCAGCTGGCCAGAGTCATCTGAGGGCAGCTGGGTGCTCCTTCTCCTTGGGGCCTGAGTGTGTTGCCTTAATGCCCTGCAAGCAGGAGACTGGATTGTCCCAGATTTGAAGCGGATGGTGTTGCCACTGGTTCCCCTGGCTCTCCCTACTTGCATTAACATGCAGACAGCATTCCTGTGAGTGAGCAAGGAAAAGCAGAAGGTCCAGATAAATAAAGATGAACTTTCTCCTCAGTGGAAAATGGGTCAGTGAAAAGGGAGTTTCAGAGCACCACGTTGTGTACATTATGAAAACCTGTGAAGTGTGGCAATAACATCACTCTGATCTGTGGAAAGTGCCTCTGGTTTCCTGTAACTAGACTCAAAACTTAATTGCAAGTGTAATTGCAGTGGAGCCTTAGCAAAGGGGCTGAGTGTCTCTGTTCCTCCTAACTGGGGAGGAATTTGGATCCTGTGAGGTGGAAAATAGAACCAAAAGTCTTCGGGGTTTTGTGTGGTGCAGGGATGGGACAAAGGGAAATACTGTGGCTGGGCTATGGATGCAGCTGTTTAGCACAGTTGCTCCTTTTTCATTAACATTTTCTGAGATGACAGTTTATGTTAGAGTGAGTTTTAGCAAGAGTCACTGTTTTAATATCTCAGCTTCATGGGAAGTCACTGGTGTGTCTTCCTAGCCTTTGCTCTTTGAAGCAGCTTGTCCTTACTGAGCTCAAGCTAGCACATAGCAAGTACTTCCCCTGCTTTGGTGTTGTGCTACCTGAACATCTTGTACCCTCCTCCACAGAGGTCAGGAAATTTTATCACCCTTTCTCTGATGTAGAACTGAGCCACAGAGATTTCCTGTGTGACTTTGGGCAAGTCCCTTAGCCTCAACAAAGCTGAGATAGAGCATAGGTCCTGGTTTAGTGCTGCCTGAGGGAGGTAACTGCTCTTCTCTTTGGGCAGCCACTCGCCTGGTTTGTTTGTAAGTGCCCCATGAAGACTTTAGCATTGGACAAGGCCAGGGAGCTCATGGCTCTGGTTGGTACCACAGTGCCCCAGGCCTTTTGGGCTTCCATAAAGCAAGGTGTCCTGTTTCCCTGGCCAGTACCCAGCATTTCCTTCCAGTTCTGCTACCCCAAGTGCAGGACCAGGCATAATCCTGCAGGAAAATGGGATGTTGCTAGTTGTGATCATAATGTGTATCAGCAAAGGAAGAGAATTAAGATCATGCAAATGACTATGACATTACCATTTCCTGTATCAAGTGCCTTACAAATATGATGCTCTTAATGTCACTTTTCCTGGGAAAATTCTGCAGCTCTTTTTTAAAAAGGCAAATGAAGCGAGTAGGCTGCTTCTCACTCCACTGCAGCAGGACATCAGGATGCACTGTGTAGGATGGTGTGTGCAAAGCAGTGGGGCAGGAGCCTGGTTTGCCACACAGACACGTTGTGCCAAACATCCTCCAGAAGCTTTTATCTTGAGCAGTGAGGCAGAGGACAACTCGCCACCTTTTCAATCAATTCAGGGAGCAAAGAGTGAGGAGGGTCTGAAGTGTGGGGACACTGCACTGTACCGACCTTCCTACCCCTCAGGTTAGTAGGGCACGGAGTTAGCCAGCAGCTGTGCTCCCACCGTCCCTCGCTGGTGTTGGAGGCTCTTGTGGGCTTTTTAATCTGGCTGGCCTGGCTACAGCTGTGGCCCTGCTCCTGCCTGCCCTGGGGCAGCCCACATCAGGAAGGGGAAGTGTGTGAACACGTTCTGTACGTGCTTTTGTGTCTTGCTTAAATCTGATGCTAAGGTTTGCCTCCCAGGATGAGGTCTGACGTTCCTCACAATGTACAAAGGAAGCTTCAGACATCCTTGTTTCCAGTGAGTCGTGTGTTGTCTACATCCAATGCAGGTATCTAAAGCACAGCTCTGCTCTTCCATATCTTACAAAACAGAGTTTTTTGGTGGACCGCTGAGGTCAGTCTGTGCCATCTTTTTGATGAACTTCACATTTTGTTTTTCTGCTAATGCAGCTCCAAAATGTCTCCCAGCCTGCCTTTAAAGTGAATCCTCTGTTCTGGGGTAACAGTGTTCCTGGAGGATGTGAACAGTGTTGCAAGTTGCCACTCTAAAAGCCCAAGGCTAACTTTGCACATTGCTTGTAACTGCTACAGGTGATACATTGTAGTGCGAATGATGCTGATGGAGCTACCTGCAGTTAGTGCTGTTGCTGAAGGTTGGCTGTACCATTGTGTCCTCCTCCCACTCTCCTGTACTGCCTCCATCCCAGTGTGCACTCTGGGTGGAGATTACAGCATCCATGTTGGCAGGTCTCTACAGAAATCAGGAGTCATCCTGCTTTCCTGATGCACCTGTGTGTCCATGGGTGCTCTACTTGCCTGCAGAGCATTCAACCCATCAAACAGAGGCTGTTTTGTCTCCTTGTGTGGTTACTCTGCACAGGCACAACATGGGTGGAAGTGGGGGATACAAAGAGAGGGACCAGTGAAATGGAGGTCCTGCAGCAGTGATGAAATAGCCCTTTTCTCCTTTGGTGGTTTTTGTCCGTCTGTGCTGAGCCCATGCACTGGAAATTTCAACCATGTACACGGTTTCACAAGTGCATTCTTGTTTGTTTGGCTTTGTTTTTCCCCCGTTCCCCCATCTGGGCTGTGTGAACCCTCCAGAGCTGCTGCTCATACCAGGCACTCCTGGAAGGTCGTGCCAGTGCTGAACTCAAATTATCACTGTAGTAACTAGAGAACGGAGTGGGAATGGTGGCTCTGGTAAGTTTTCTTCTGTCTCTAGAAGCTTTAGAGCCCACATACATCAGCATGTTCTAGATGGGGGCTGAAATGACTCCCATGCTGGGAGCAGAAGGGATTGCACAGGGAAATAGGATTGGATGCTGTTGGTCCCTCAGGCTGGAGCTTTTGACTGCATCAGTGACCTTCCACCAAAGCCGTTCAATGCCTGCTCCTGGTAGCTCTCTGTGTCTCTTGCTCCTTCTGCGTTTGCATGCACTGAATCAGCTCCCCTTGGCCCACTTCCTCCTCTGGCAGTCTTGAAATGAGCCCTTTTGCAAGAGAGACGGGTACACAGCTCTTCCCTTTTAAACACCAGTTGCCCACAATGAGCTTGGCAGAGTTGGCTGCTGGAGTCCAGCCTTGTGAGAGCTGAGCCCAACTGGGACAGTACCGGGTGTCTGGCAGAGGCCTGGAGGTGCAGCTGGTGAGTCTCGTGGTGGTGGTGGTGTAGCACCAAGGAGCTGATGGGCTGCAAAGCTGCAGCTCGTGAGTGGAGAAGGGTGAGATACAGCACTGTGTCTGTTTGCAGGGGCCTGAAGGAAGGATTCCCGTCCCATGGAATGGTGGTGGTGGAGATCAGGGCTTGGTCCTCAAGCACCTCCCTTTTAGTTGACTGCAGAATTCTTGATGTATCAGGGGCAGTTCTGAAGCCCCAGGAGGGCTGTTTCAGGGTGTGCCATGTTGGAAGGAAAAGGATTCTGGAGGAAAGAATGAAACTGCCTTCAGAACACGCTGGCATATCCTACCAAACCTAAGCATATTTTATTTAACTAAAAAAGCAATAGTACTGTAGTAGTTTCAAGGTATGTTTTCCCCCCCTCTGTTCTAAAATTCAAGAGCTGCTCACAAAAGTTTGAATTCCCACAATGGAAGTGGTAAAATGCAGATAATCAACAGAATGTTAACACAAGTGGGCTCCTTGATTTTGTAGCTCTTTGGAATACGATTATTTGGTTTCCCAGCTGATGTCTGGCTAAATAAGCAGAGCTGCTCTGAAGCCAATTTTCCTATTGAGCAATTGGCGTCGGGCTTTATAGGCCGATTATTGTGATCCTTTCGATAATACTTGCTAGAGACAAATGAGCTTCTAGTGCCAGCTTTTAAATGTTTAAAGCCTGTGATAGGGATGCTGCTCGAGCCTTTCACTGGTCCTGCACGTTGAGTGTTCAGATCTCCCTGCTTGTTCACTGGAAGCATCATCGTATTTCCAGGCTATTCAGGCTTGGTGAGCAAATAATTGATTTTTTTTTTTTAATGGGGTGGTGGAATACATTTCTTTAGTTTCTCATGGATTTGAATCTTTTGACTGCTAGACCTTCTTCCCTGCTGTGCTAACCCCAGTTTTGTTTCAGAGCACCTGCTGGGCAAAACCCAGCACCTTCTGGGATTCCTTCAGAGCAGCACGTGTGCTCCTCAGCTGGCAGTGTGTGTGTGCTGCTGGGCTGCCTGCTCTGGGCTAATGTTAAATGATTTTTATGCTTTGGACTTAACTCGTATTTCACATGCCTTCCTGGTCACTGCTTTTCTTTCACAGTGTGAAAATGCATAGAGAACTTTGGATAACAAATCTAATTTCTCTCTTTGCATGAATTCAAGCAATGGGCTCCCAAGTTGTTGGGGAAGGCTGGAACTGGAGCATCTGACAGAAGAGTGTACTCCCTTTGCTTTAGAAACCAAGCAAAAAATGTTTAACCAGGCAGCCATTTATTCATTGAAGACAGGAAGTGATGATTGCAGTCTTTTAT
Source organism: Daphoenositta chrysoptera (assembly GCA_013397915.1). NCBI lineage: Eukaryota > Metazoa > Chordata > Aves > Passeriformes > Daphoenositta > Daphoenositta chrysoptera. The sequence continues at coordinate 444,696 of VZRO01000587.1, read as the reverse complement.
TTAAAGGTTTATTTTAGCAAACAATGTTAATTCTCCCAGCTGGTGTTTGCTGCAGCTGGACTCCTTCCCTGCTTACAAGTTGACATGATCTTGTGGAAAATGACCCAGGATCTGTTCTCTTGGTCACAAAGAGGTGTTTTCTTCTGGATCTACCTGACTGCAAAGTTTATCCTGTGCTGTTTTTCACCTCTGCAGAGGGATAGCATTGCATGATGCTCCCCAGTCTTTGGGCAAAGAGAGTTGGGATAGCTCTGGCCACTGTCACTGCCTCTTCTGCCTGACTTGCAAGTGGATGGAAGCACCCTTATCCATTTGGCTGGTAGGGTGGGAGACCTGCAGCAAAGGATAGGTGGCTGGGGACAGTCAAGTGAGAGCTGCTGGGTCCAGCAGAGACCATCCTCCTGTGGCTGGAGGTCACCTTGTCCCTCTGCTCTGGGCACTCAGCGTAGTGGACAGCTGTGAGCTGCATGGTTTTGTCTCCACAATCCACAGCCACCTCACTTCCAGTTTGCCTGAGGAAGGAAGCAATTTTCTGGGAAACTGGAAAACTGGCTTGTGCTAGACAGTAATGTTGTTCTAAGGGTACTGCTGCAGTTGAAGTAATTAAACCCCTCCCAGTGTAGACACGGTTAAACTGAGACATGTCTTTTAGCCTCGTTTCCTATGGAAACGAGTCTTATGCAATCCTGCTGTCTGTCAGCCTTTCTCCCCCTCCTACCCCCAGTAGTTTTTGCTCTGGTTGGCCAATTTCAACCAAATGCGACAGAAGTCTCCAAGCTGTCAAGTTTGTACAGATTTCATGGAAGGAGGTGTTTGCACAGAGCAGAGGGGACTGTGTTGGAGCCCCTTTCAGAGGGAAAGGCTTTGACCCATACTGGTTACTGGAGAATCCCAACATGGAGGAAAGCTTTGAAATGCTTCTGGCATTGGGAACAGATGGACTTGGAGGCTGTACCTGTGTAAAACGTTGCCTTGCAAACACAGGCAGATCAAACTCAGGAGCAGTTAATTTTGTCGAGGTGCCTGCTCTTTTCCTCTGCTGGAAATCCCCCTCCCAGCGCAGGAGGACTGGGCTGTGTATGAAGCACAACCTGAAATGCTGCTGTTCATAGCCTGGTTTAATAAAATAGCCTTAAATGAGTATTGTTTAAAATACTCTGGCTGTAAGGGCTGGTGTTTTAGAAGCTATCCCTGCTGGGAGAGGCAGATGGTTGGAGGCCATAATAGCTTCAGTTCACATTTAATCCATGTGTGTTTGGAGTCAACATCCTTGGAGAGACAGATCGGGTGACTCTGAGAGACAGTTGTAGCAACCCAGACTTAATCCTGGTGCGTGGCTGATATGCTGCTGCTGGCCTGTGGTTTCAGCAGTGCTGGGCTCTGGGACATGAGAGAAGTCAGCAGAGTTTCTCTGGTTTGAACAGTTACCCCAGTGCAGTGCTGGCCATGTGCTGGACTGGTTTGCACCAAGGTGTTTGACTTGCCAGATGGAAGAGCTTGGAATGAGTTGCTTGGAATCGATTAGTGGGCAAAACCCGAGCCCCAGTGATGTGCTCTTGGACAGCACACGGTGTTTGCAGCTGTGGCTGGAGCAGTGGTGTGGGACGTGTGGGTAGGAGGTGGTGTGACACTGGGTAGGTGACAGCTGTGCAGGATGGGGTGCAGGCCAGCACTCACCACTGTTTTCTCCTGCAAATCTCAAATGGGGAAACTGTTCCCCTGCATTGCTCTCTCTGAGGACACTCCTAGGCAATAGCTTTTCCTCTACAGCCCGTGGCATTTCTTTTGCCTCATCCTTGTTTACCTAGTGGTAGAAAACACCACTCTGAGAGTGTCTGAGGATGTGCTGCTTACAGGCCTGCCCTGAGCAGGGCTTCCCATCCCCAGCTCTGCCTGGAGGCTTTGGGGCCCTCTTCCCAGCTCCCCATGTCCCTAGCTGATGTGGACATGGTGTGGACAGCCTGGCCAGAGCTCTGCAGTCCTGCAGCTTAGCAGGAAAAAGTTTAAACAGTAAGTGGCTTTTAACTCTCCCTCTTGCTAAAACAGTGTTGACCAGAGTGTCTTCCTTGGTGATGTCAGACATGCTGCTGGTAGTGATTATCTGCAGGCACTTCAGTGAAAAAAGACCAACTTTCTTCTCTCCTTTTTTCTAAAATCCACTGATTTTGTCTGCTCTAGTGTTTTAGTGTGTGGTGGGTAAGTATAGATTTCTGATGGAGATAACGCAGAGCATCATTTTCCTGTCCTGAAAAAGGTGAAAGGAACATGTGGAAGTGACTGGAAGACAACAACTACTGTGCCAGTGAGAGCAGTGGTTGCTATGACAGGAGAAAAGGAAATCTCGGAGGGATATCCTCCCCTACCTAGCTGATGCAAAAGGCCCGTGAAATAACTACAGTACAAAGGAAAAGGTGTTTCAAAGTGGGCTTTGGGGCCTCTTGGCTGTGTTCAGGCACTGTTTCAGCTCCCAGTCAGGTGCAAGTGTTGCAGCAGAGAGGCTGTAAGGCATGTCTGTCATAGCCAGGCCATTCAGGGAGCATCTTCAGGATGTCAGTGCCTCAATTCCTCTTTGAAGTTCCTTGGAAAACAGCTTGTGTGTGTGCATCTGCCTCACTGTACAAGCAGAGTAACCAAATTACATCCTGTATTCCATCTTGGCCTTCTGGTAAAATCTGTGCATGTGGGTGACACAAGGGCGATGTCCGTCTCCATGCTGACATAAATTAAATTAGTCCCTAATGAAGCATCCTCCTCTCAGGTTCAAAAATGTAGCGCTCACTTCTCCTGGTCTACATGCCCCGGCTCTGGCTGATTCTCCCTTTCTGTCCAAGCTGCCAGGAGCTGCAGTGTTCTCTGGGTACTGCCCTGGGGCTGTTGGTCGCCCACTCCCCAGCAAGCCCTGCCCTGCATCGCTCCAGCTCTGACAGCTGCGGTGGCCTTGCTGCCATTTTCCACAGTGGCTTTATGAGGTGCTGACGCTCCCTGTGCTGGCATTGGTGTTATTTTTGGCACTTTGCTTCAGGCTGAGATTCTCATCTTTTGGCTTTAAAGTCTAGCTCATGCCTTTTAACTTGCAAGAGGAGAAGAGCAGGATTCGAATCTGAAGGTTTCAGCCACCTGAAGAGCCTTGAAAGGCAGCATATTTTATCACTTACATAAACGCCATATTTTTCCACTATATAAAACCTTCTGTTCCTTCTCCTGTCTGCTCATACATTTCTGCCAAGGGCCTGAAAGCAGGGATTGCCTTGGATTTGCCTGTAAGGGGAGTATGAGTTGTCCCATCAGCACTCTGTGGCCATCACAGAAGTGGGAGGCTGTGGCAGAGGTGAGGTGGTGAGCATGAGCTGTTGAGCTCCTGTGGCTCCTTCTCCTTCACACAGACATCTGCTAACATGCATTGCTTTGGGAAGGTGTGTCATACCTTTGCCATTCCTCATCACACCCCTCCACACACACCAGACTCAGTGCCAGATGATGAATGTTTTAGAAAGCTAAAAGTCTAGAGAGGAGTGTTTTCATCAGCAGCCTTAGAGATGGGGCAAGGGCTTTACCAGTCCCTGCAAGATGTCTCTGCAGTTCTTTTTAGTGATACTGGTGGATCAGGAGGGGATGTTCCAGCTATGGAATGAAAGACTGCTAGACTTGGTGACTTGCAGCTGGTGCTGCCCATGCTCATCACTAGCCACAGCTCAGTAAAAAAGTCTCACCTCTTATCTGCCTATATCTGCCTTTCCTTTCAAGCAGGCACAGAGCTAGGGTTGTCCTGGGAGTGGATGAGTTACAGAAACGATCATTTACATTGAACTGAACCACTGGATCAGCAGAGTGTAAAAGCCAACCCAAGCTCTGAGCCTCTGCCTTGGGAGCAGCTGTTCTTTGTCACTCTCCGCAGGGTGATGTCCAGAGAAAAGCTTACTTTGCAAAGAGGGCTCCTGAGACTGAGCAGATTAGAGGAGGAGTCAAAACTGTTTAAAATGTCTGTAGGCTTTAAAAATAATCATGGTTATGGATGCAGCGCAGTTGGCTCTGTGCATTTGAGGTGGTTGCAGACGAGGCACAGCAGTGTCTGAGCTTACAAGTAACCTTGGTGTTGGAGACTCTCAGGTTATCATTTCATGGGAAACAAGTTGAAAAGTGAGAAACTGTTTAGCGCTGGTAAACAAAAGCAGAGATAGGTCCGCCATACTTGTCCTGTGGCTCTGAATGTACAACATGCATCAGTGTGCTGAGGTTACCACAGAGCAGTCCAAGGCACTTTTAACCACAGTTACTGGAGTCACAGTTATGTTTGTCTGGAGTGGTTTGATTGTTCCCCTGATGCGTGGAAAGGTTTCATGGATGAGAGGGAAATCCTAGTTCATGCAAGGTGTCTGTCTCCTCTTCGGTGCTAAAAATGTTTCTATGTGAGGGTGGGAGCAGAGAGAGGAGGGGAGGTGATGTGTTCCAGTCAAAATCAGTGGCAGAAATCAGTGTTAATTTCTGAAAGGACTCTCACTTCTAATTTCTTTTGTCTATTTAAGCCAGTGAAGAAAAAGAAGATAAAACGCGAGGTTAAGATTCTGGAGAATCTACGTGGTGGCACCAACATCATTAATCTGATTGACACTGTCAAGGATCCAGTGGTAGGTGCCTGTGTCGGGGGGGTGTGCTGGGATTGCCTTGGATGGGCTCCTCTTCCATATTCCCCAGACTCTTCAGCACCCCTTCTGTGTTTTCCATGTGTTGCCACGGCTGATGGGGGAAAAGTTTTGAAGTCCTACAAATTTTTTGTAAGAAAGTAGAGCCTGTAGCCTTCTAGCTTCTGTCTGGCATCTGGAACCTAAGAACCAGCCAGGGCAACTGGATATTAAACACTTTAATGCTTCTGGTTGCTGTCCTGCCCAGTGACCAGAGGTCATGTTGTGGTCTGCACTGCCACGATCACCCTGTGCCCGGGCAGTTTCCTCTGACTGGCAGCTGGCTGAGGGCTGGGACTCCCAGCCTGCTGCCAGCCCCAGAGAGGAAATGCTGCTGCAGTGTCACCAGTCCTGGCTGACCTTCCTCCTGTGAGGAAGGCTGGGAGGCCTTAGCTCCTGGTGACACGTTTTGCCTCACCCGGTGCTCTCTGTTCCATGCCATGGGGGGTGCAGTGCTGGCCAAAATGCCGAGTTGGTGCTCAGTGTGTGGGGTATAAGCAGGGCTGCACTTCCCATGTCCTGCTCTCACCTTGCTCTCCCTAGTGAGGGCTGGGAAGGAAGAAAAGGCTTTCTCAGGTCTCTTGGAGCCAAAGAAAGGTCAAGTGGGTGTTTTAAACAATGACTTTCTCTCTCTTACAGTCAAAGACCCCTGCTCTGGTGTTTGAGTACATCAATAACACAGATTTTAAGGTGAGTTTGCCTGAGTGTGGAGGAGGGAGGTTTCCCATTTCTGTAAAGTGCTGTGATTTTCAGATAATCCTTAAGAGCTGTGGGGGGAATTTAGAGTTATCACAATTGTCAGCTTCACTTTGCTTTTTCCGTGTAAATCAGAAACCTGTTAATGGGCTTTAGATGAAAAGGAATAAAAGGTTTGTGTGCTGAATGTCCCAACTCTAAGGAGTAAGGTCAACAGGTTAGATATTCTTACTACTCTCAATTTAGTAATCACTGCTGTGCTATATATTCAGCCCAAGTTAATCCCTGAGCTGTGGTGCTCTGTTTACAGCAGTGCAGTTGATGGAGCTGGTGACACCGATTTATTCTGGAATCCTTCAGATCTGGGGGCTGTGGGGTGGCAGAGTCTGGAGAGCTCATCTCCCACTGCCAGTGGGCCTGGTAGAGGGGGATTGAACATTCTTGAATACATCTTAAGAGCTTTTTTTTTCTTGTCTGAGGCTGCAGCATATTTCCTGGCTCTTCTGATGTCTGGGGAGCTCCAAGGGGTATTACCTGTTCCCAAAATGAGGGTCCTTCTGTCTGAGTGCAGCCACAACTGGCTTTGCTTCCAAAATGCTTCTAGACAAAAGGGATCTATAATTAGCAGCCACACCTATTTTAATGGTATCTTTGCTTCCCCCATGTGAGTCTTTACCCTAAGTCACTAAGTCAGTGGTTGAGAATTAATTGAGCAGTTGCCATTAGAAAGCCAGCAGACATCCCTCCTGCACCATTCGGGGATCTCTTTCATTCCATGTTATGGAATGGCTTTTTTTTCTTCCTCTCTGTACTGGATCATTATGTAGGTACAGGTTTTGTTGGAAGCAGATGTCCCAAACACCCAGAGAAGAATCCTGGGGGATGTTCATTATACAGGAGGCAGCTGGCTCTCAGACCAGCTCCTGCAGCCCTGCGTGCTGAGGGGCAGCACCCCCAGTTTCTGTCCCTCTGGTGTGGGCCTGGTGAGCTGGATGCTGCCCAGTGGGATGTGTGTGTGTAGCCAGAGCTGCAGCCATGCTGCAGTGGAGGTCTGAGTGCTGTTTAATCTCATGTAGAGATACAATGCAGGAGCCACAATAACAAAAACTTGCAGCAGCATCTGCCCTGACAGCTCTGGGTGGGGAGAGGAGTGTTGCCTCCATCAAGTAAACAGCCATGAGAGGAGTGCTCTGTGGTGACCTTTCAGGGCTAATTAAAGCAGGTTTGGTTTGCCTGGGCTTCGTTGACATCAGCTGGGCTGTTCCAGTGCCTTGTGTGTTGGGAATGTGCCTCAGTGCTTCTGGTGATACACAACCTCCTTGTAAGGCTGGTCCTAGAAGTTTTAAATTTTCTATTTAGAGACTTTTTAATTATTTCATTGATTTTTATTTTTAATACATGGCTTGAGATAAGGTACATTGCTCAGGCAGTGGTACACCTTGCTGAGGATTGCTTTGTGTGTCTCCAAGTCAAAATATGATTACACCATTCTGTTGTGTCCTTAGAGGAAAAAATTATAATCAAGGATATTCCCCAGAAACTGAAATGTGTCTATGAAGTGGAGTGTTCAGCAGTGCCTTGAGGCTGCTGGCCAGTAGGGACTCCTAACTGAAAGATGCTGAGTTTGGAGTCCATGGTCCACTGGCCATCCTGGCCACAGGGAGAGCCAGGGCAGGCACTGCTGCAGCCAGTGATGAGCATTGGACTGGCCACTGCAGAAGTGACAGTGCTCAGCTCTGGCTGTTGAATTAGAAGCAACTGCATGAGCTTGCAGCAGACTTTTCTAGGCTCCTGGGAGAAAGCCTGGCTCCTTGGGGAAGTCCAAATTCACAGCTGCACAAGTCCAAGACAGAAAGTATTGATGCTTTTGATGCTGATTGGTACAAGGCAGGAATAACTTGTCTTGGGAATGCAAGTGTGTCCCCAGGGCATGCAGTGTGGCTTCTCGTGTTCAGAGCTTATTTGTAACCTGAATTTCCCTAGCTGTGTATGGGGTGTGTGGGTTGTTTGATGCTCCACTCCCATGAGCTGTCTGCCTGTTTGAGTAGGTTCTTGGGGCTGCATCTAATTGCAGATTACAGAGCTGCTTCTACTGAGGGTGCCTGTGGGCGTCTTCTTCTATGTAGAAACTCCCAAGATGTCTCTTCCCTTGCTCTGAAGTGCCAAGCAGAGAATACAGAGTATGTGAGACCACTTGTGTTGGAGGTCTTAGCTTGCTCTGTACCTCGACACTCCATAGTCCTTATCTCCCTGGGCAGCCAAGTTCTGCTGGAGTTAAGTGCCACATGAGCTAATCCAGGTGACAGGGACCTCTTCTCTTTGTTTGGACATGGCTGCTACTGACGTGCCCATCTCTGTGTGGACATCTGGATTCAGCAGAACTACTGAGAACCAGCATCTCGCTGGCAAATCACCTTCAGGGTGTGTGAGGGGTTCCCAGGGCAGCTTGTGTGGCTGAGGGCTGGGGCTCCCAGCCTGCTGCCAGCCCCAGAGAGGAAATGCTGCTGCAGTGTCACCAGTCCTGGCTGACCTTCCTCCTGTGAGGAAGGCTGGGAGGCCTTAGCTCCTGGTGACACGTTTTGCAGGCAGCAGGTGGTTGCTGACCACAGGATTTCATTTTTCTTTGTCCTGTTGGCACTAGTTGCTCACAAGCTTGGATGTCTGCTCAGTTGTCTCGTTTCTGGAAGTCCCTTCCCTTCAACATTATTATTTTTTGCTTGATGTTAATACTTTGACCCCCTTGCCTGTTCAAATGGCAGAGCACTGTTCATGTCAGTGGCTGCTGGGTTTCCACAGCTCTCTGTGCCTGGGCAGAAGCTGCAGTTCTGTGGGGTCTAAGCCTTGGCTGTGGATGATCCCAGATCAGAATCACAAGCTTTTATTTCACTGTTCTTAAATGATGGTATAAACAGGAGATGTAGGTGATACCTCCCCGGAGCTGATTACATTTTCTTAAATTACCTGTCTGGGTCCCTTCTGGAAGTGACAGCTCTGTACTCGCCGGGAGGATGAGCTGGAGCCAGACTGGATGTGAATTCTGCTGTGTGAGGACAGCAGCTTGTGTACAGGGTTAGTGTTTCTCTTCAGAACTGCTGCATTACTTGTCATCTGAGAGCAGTCAAGCTCCCCACAGTAATTTGCCTTAAATGAAAGCTGCACTGCAAAGCCACATGCAATTGAGGAACCATCAGTGAAATTAAATGTCTTTTGCTAATTGGTTTCAAACTAGAAATGAGACGCCTGTACTTCAGCCACTGTCAGCTGTCACGTATTTTGTAAGCATACCTGGTGCTGTGCCTTTCATTGCCCCAAAGAGGCAAATCCCTTAGGAGAGAAGGGGGCAGAGACAGGTCTCAAGAAGCAGTTCTGGGTTGAATTTGCTATTTCATTCTTAAAACACACTAGCAAGTTTGGAGCTAAAGATGAGGTGGGCAAGAAAGGTGAGCAATGGAAGGTTGCTTCAGGATGTTCAGCCTGCTGAAGTTGTGGGTACGGTGGGCTTTTAGGTCGAGTCTTCCACTTTACCTGCTCTTCGGTGAATTTTCAGGCCTAATTGCTGTGAGGAAAACGTGTGCATGAGTTTTATCCTTGTACATCCAAGGTTTGTTTAAAAAAAGGTTGTTGGCCTGCATAAGCAATGCAGAAGTATAAAAGATTCTTCTCCCTTGTGTGGCTGCCAAGACTGGGATGCTTTGGGAAGGAACTGTTTTCCTTTTTTTTTTTTTGCTGCTGCTGCCCTGCACCCCAAAGCAGTGTCTCTCCTCACAGCCACCCTGTTGCTCTGCAGATGCTGCTTCCTGCACGTAGCCAGCTGTGTTGTTCACTCAAGGGAGAGGAATAAGCATTTAACTCCTGTCAGCCCCGTGGTGGGGGCAGTGTCTCTGCCTCCTCGGGCACTAATGGGATTCATTTGTGATTGGTTATGTGATGTGTGCCAAAATATCACCGAAAGCTGGAGAGGGGTAGTGGCTGCCTGTGGGTGGGTTTGGCCTTTCCTCATGCTCTGTATGGAGAAAGGAGGCCAGCCCAGGTGGGATCCTGAGTGCTGAGCAGATGTGTGAGCTGGGTCTGAGTGATCCCCACAGTGATGTTTCTGATAATCCCACTGCACAGAGACAGCTGTAAGAACAGAGCATGGGGCATGTCTGCAAAGGAGGTATCTGCTCTGCCCTGCTGGGCAGGGGGGATTTGGAGCCCACTGTCAAAGCCTGCTTGAGGCAGCTGCTGTGCAGGACCCACTTGCAGTGGAAACATTGGCTCTGTCCTTCAACAGTGGCTGCCTGCAGGGCTCCTGCAGGGACTGTTCCCTGTGGTGAGCACAGCTGGGCACTGCTGGCCTTGGCACTGACAGAGGTCAGAGGGGCTGGGTTTCACAGGCAGCTCTTGTAGGGAAATCTGTTGAATGCTGTTTGCCCAGCAGTGTTTGGACATATCATGGCCCAGTGCAGAAGGCCATGAGCCAGAGAAGCAACAGCACTGTGGGTCTGAGAAGAAAGACACTGGTGACCTCCCTTCCATCCCCTTCCCACTTGCAGGCAGCAAGAGGCAGAGAGCCAGGGAATAGGGAAAATTAGGTCTAGTCTTGTACTGCCACTGCCTTTCCTGCCCTCCTTCTTCCTCAGGTGCATTGATGTTGCCAGGTGAAGTAGAACAGGGCAGTGAATGCTGGAAAGACATGTTTTACTCATTTCTTGCAGTGTTTGTTACCTAGCAAGCCATTTAAACAGACTTCTGGAAGGACTCAGCTGTCCTCTGCTGGCCCTGCATCCTGCATCAGTTGTGCAGAAGTCAGGAAATCCATCCCTGCTATGGCTCTGTAGCTTGTGGCTATGTCTTTTTTGCTCCCTGCTCACTTGTCTGCTTCAGTGGGTTGCTCCAAAGCGTTAGGATCATCCCAGCTCACGAGAATACGATGCAGTTGTGTCCTGGAGGCTGTTAAAGCTGTGTGTGTGTAAGTGACACTTGTATGTTGACAAATGATTTCTGAGAGCCGTATTGGGGCTGGGGAGGGGCTGTTTGGAGATGGCCCTAAGTAAGGCAGGAACCTGAGGATCTCAGCATGGGCCTGGAGGGGATCCAGGGCAAGAGCTGCTTTTTCGGAATGTGAATTTCAATCCCTTGCTCTGGGATTTTTCCTGAAGCTGCCAAGTGGTGCCTATGATGGACAGCAGGCTCCGGTGCTGATGCAATTGGTGATTTGTCTGAGCTATGAGATGATCCTTGTTTGTAAGAAAGGGCAGGGAGGTCTGGTCCCACTGCTGCCCTGTGAGTGTCCTTCCTTGCCCTGCCCTGGCATCTTGGCTTGCTTTCTCTGGAAGAGAGAACAGCCCAGCAAGGTTGTGCTGACACCACAGCCAGTGACAGATACAGAGCAGAAGGCAGATTTGGGGCCAGCTGTGACCTGGTGTGGGAGCAGCAGGATGAGGAATTTTCCTGTGCTGGTGCTGGTTAAAGTGCCTCCTGGAGCTCTGCCACTTCCACATGAGCAGCCCCAGAAGGACACAGGAGAGGAGAGTGGTGGCAGTGAGCACTTCCCACAATGCTTCAGTTGTGCTGTCCTTGGCCCCACAAGCATTCCTGTGTTCTTGAGTTGCATTAGCCTTTATCCTGGGACAGAGGGGAGCCTCTGTGGCTCTAAGGCTGGCTCTCATCTTTGTGCTTCCCAATCCCTGGCTCCTTTAGATTGATATTTTCCTCTCCCTGCCACACCCTGAACACCTCGACACCTTCCCATGTGTTCCCAGCCCGCCTGCTCTGAATGTTCTTGTCAGTGCTGGCATGCAAAGTCATCACAGGGACTTGACAACACAAATAGTCACAACTGCCTGTGCCTCCTCCAGAGCTTTTGCTCTGTCCTCCTTGGACAGACAGCCTGCCCATCTCCTGCTGGATGGTTGTGACAAGTCTGAATGATCCCAGTAGCATTTCACAGGAGCTCTTGCATCCTTTCTAGATTTCCTGCCAGGTCTGACACCAGGAGAGCCCTCAGGAATGGTAGCATTCATAGGAAATCTGGAATGGGGTCAGTGATTGGAGGCAGGTGGGGTGCAGGAAATGAAACTAATCCAAATCTGGAGTATTTATTTTTTCTCTTTTTGTTTTCCTCCCTACCCAAATCTGTTTCAGCAACTGTACCAGATCCTGACAGACTTTGATATTCGGTTTTATATGTATGAGCTGCTTAAGGTGAGTGGCATTGCACATGACAGTCTGGATGGGGAGACTAGGAATGAGAGTGGCAGTAGTGGGGCTCATGGAGCACTATTGCTAAGAGGTTACTTACTTCTCTTGTGTTCAGTGCAGAATCCAAATCTCATAACCTGGGAAGGTTTGGGAAGAGATCGGGTTATCTGGCTTGTTGGTGTGAGGTATTGCAGCCAAACTGAGGGCCTTTGGTCACCTCCAGAGAGTCTGTGATTCTCTGGGGTCTGAAGAGTTTGTGATTGTTACTCACCAGGTAGAGCTGTGCTTGGTCTCCCTGTGTCTCTTGCACCATTTGGCTGCTGTGAGGAAAATCAACTCCCAGAAAAACAGCCAGGCCCAGGACAAGGCCCTTGAGGCAGGGCTGGGGACTATGGTGCTAGGGAGAGTGGAAGAGAGGGATTGCCAGATCCAGGCTTTCCTCTGCTGCAGTATTCAAATGCAGCCCCAGAAGGTGAATTCTGCCCACTAGTTATGCCAGCTGTTACATGTAACATCAGTAGTTTCCTTTGACACCTCCCAGCCAAAGCTTTCCTTGCCCCTCTGATGAAAGGTGAGGAGTGCCCTAAATACCTCCTCTTAACTAGCCTGGCTTACACTTCCCCATGGAAATTCCCTCCAGGAGCCATGGCAGGTCTGTGGGATGTGCTGCACTGGCTCTTGGGGGTCTCCAGCTGCAAGACAGGGGAGGCAGCAGGGCATGAGGGAGAGCTGACAGGTTTGGCTGATCCCAGGGCTGGTCTGTGCTGACCTGCTGGAGCAGCAGCTTGGCTGTGTCAGGTCCTAGCAGGGCCTTGCCACTTCTGGGCTGGCACTTTGCAGTTCCCATGCTTCTGGAAATTAGTGGGACAGGCTAGGAAAGCCCTCTGTGCTCCAGGACATGACTGCAGGAGACTTCCTGAAACAGATACAGTGGGCTCAAGGGAAGCTTTCTTTGCACTCCCAAGCTTGCCCACCTGTGTGCAAGGGAAGGACCTTCCTCCTGGATGTTGGAGTGAGCCTGAGGTGCAGCCTGGGATTAGGATGGATGGGGTGATGAAATTTAGATGATCCTTGAGCCTTGGCAACACAAGACACTAGAAGAGCTTCATCCCTAGAAGCAGTTTCTGTAACCTGTTACAGATCTCCTGGACTGGAGATCCAGGACCAGCGGTTGCTGTGAGTCCTGTGGGCTGTGAGGCCACATGTCACTGCAGGGGTGTTCTCTGAGGCCTTGCTGGGATGGAAGCTGTTGCCTCCTTGCTTCCCACTGTGGCACGGGCCCAAGGACAGCGTTGCTTCCCTGGCACTGATGTCTTGGATATTGAATGACTACAGGCTGTACCCTCTTTCCATGCTGCTGGAGATCTCATAGCATCTGATAGATGTTGATGGATGGATCTCCTTCCCCTTGGAGATGAGAAAACAACATTCTCACCCCCTTGCTCAAGGGAACAGCTGCGTTGGGGGGGCAAGTGGTGCAAGGTCATGGAGCTGGGGAGCTTACATGTGCTCCTGCCTACAAGCTTGAAGCAGCTTAGCTCTCCCTCGTGTGCTATCACCTGCCTTTTATAAGTGCAATTTGGCTTAAATCAGCAGGGCAGAGGTGACTTTCTAGCTTTAGTGTGTTTTGGGACACAAGTGGAAAGTCACACTGGAAGGCCATAAAACTGCATGCATGTGGAAATCATTCCCTTTCTAGGGAAGAGAGCGTGACCTAGGAAGCACAGGGCTACCCAGGCTGGAGCACTGGGCTTGTCACCCAGTGGGACACCTCTCTGCATCGTGTTCTTCAACAATGGTACAGGGAACACAGTTCCAGGACCTGTGAGTGCAGCAGGGCACAAGGTCCATACAGTCTTGCTGCCAGCTTGTCACTTCATTGCGTGCAGCATAAGAGCTGAAACTGCCAGTTTCATGTGCCAGGGTTATGGCACTTCTTGTGAACTCCTGCTTCTGGCTGAGAACTGTCTGTTATATTGATAATGCTGTGCCTGTGGTTACAGCCATGTCTAATGTGTGTGTGTGTGTCTGCCAGGCCCTGGATTACTGTCACAGCATGGGAATCATGCACAGGGATGTCAAACCCCACAACGTCATGATAGACCACCAACAGAAAAAGGTACTGTGACACCAGGGCTTACATGTAGGGTTTTTCCAGGGAAACTTGAAATTCTGCTGCCTCTGTACCCATAGCCCTGGCAGCTGCACATACCCCTCTAACCTTTATTTACTGGCTCCCCTCCACCTGTGCCAGCAGCAGGAGATGGTCAAAGTCCCACAGGGGAGCACCACAGTGGGAGTCCATGGCTTCCTCACTGCTGGGGTGTGCTGGTTAGACCACAGGAAATGTTTGTTCCCAGCTCACTGCCATGGAAATGGGCAGCTCAGGGACCTACCCCACCCCATCACAGTACTTGTATCCTATCAGGTGCTGTGTATCCCTGCCCCAGGGACCTGGAATTTGTGTCAAGGAATTAGTTGGTGGTCCACAGGTTCCTCTCTGTCAATCAGCAGTGGCTGTACAGGCAAGGCAAGGTGTATGAGGAAGGGAATCTCTTACTGGAGTCCTTCCCTAGTAAGCATCCCTGCACCTGTGGAGATGGTCTGCCATGCAGGATGTGCTGAGCCCCTCCTACCCCATTTTGAGCCCAGCCCTTCTAAACAGTGGGATGACTTTTGCCTGTTCCCTAGTACTCAGGGTGCTGGTAAGGAGCCAGCAGTAACTGTAGTTGGACTCAGAAGGCAGAGGAGCTCTCTAAGCTGGGCTTTGCCCCACCAGCTGGTGTTAGGGGAAAGGGAAGAACCTGATCAGAGAACTGCTGAGAGCATCTCCTGTCCACAGAGGGCCTCCCTCCACCCTGGGCTCCACGCTTGCATCAAGGGGTTGAGGTTTGGCCAATGTGGCCTCATGATTCTGAATGTGGCTGATGACTTTGTGTCTCTGTTGCATGCTCAGCTGCGGCTCATAGACTGGGGTCTGGCCGAGTTCTACCACCCAGCTCAGGAATACAATGTCCGTGTGGCCTCTAGGTACTTCAAAGGACCAGAGCTCCTTGTGGACTACCAAGTAAGAGTCTGTCTCCTCCTTGCTATCCAGTGATAACGCTTTGTGGCTGCACTTTAGCCACCTTTGGGTTGTCTGGTTTTGCCTGTCAGGGCATTGCCTGGGTTGGAGAGAGGCTGGCTGTGAAGTGCAAAGGCTGAGGCTGCCTGTGCTGGTGGGGAACCAGGCTGTGGTGAGTGTGCCTCTTCTGACAGCTTCTCCTTTTCTCCCTCAGATGTATGACTACAGCTTAGACATGTGGAGTTTAGGCTGTATGCTGGCAAGCATGATCTTCCGAAAGGAGCCCTTCTTCCACGGCCAGGACAATTATGACCAAGTAAAGACATTGCTCCCTGGCTTATTTTGTGAAAAGTTTGTCCCCAGTTCATCTCTGTGTGTATAGTGGGGAGGCTCTGGGGATGGGACTGCCAGGCTGGGAGGATGATGCTACGTGCTTGGTTAAGGCATCTGTGATTTTGCTGCCTTGTGTAGGAAACTTGTTTTCTGCACATGTTGCAAAAGCGAGTTTCAAGGGAGATGCTCCTTCTGTCTGGGATGTTTCCATAAGGAGGGCTCTTAGATTTGGGCAGCTCTGCCTCTGAAAAAGAGTGGTCAGCTGCCCTTCTGCTCTCTGAATGTGCCTTTTTTTCCAGCTGGTTCGCATCGCAAAGGTCCTGGGCACAGATGAGCTGTATGGGTATCTCAAGAAGTACCACATAGAACTGGACCCGCACTTCAACGACATCCTGGGCCAGTAAGTGGAGAAGTAAAACGCTGCCTTTTTTACCTTGTAAGCACAGAGAGGGAGATAAACTGATATCTACACCCTTTGAGGCACTCTAAGCAAAGGCCTGCTTGATCTTCTGGGTAACAGTGCTGCTTACAGGCTTCGTATCTAGCTGCTCATGTCATCTCAGGAAGTCACTGAAATGCAGGCTCTTTCCTTTTGTCTCTCCCATGATCCATGAGCCATCCCCTATTTCTTCTTTCTCCTGCTTGTTCATGTCCTTAAAGTAGAGGTGTAGACACTGTAGTTAAGTGAAGTGTGGGCTGAGTGCTCAGAGTTTACCAGTTGAGATTTCTGAAAAGGACAAGAGGAATGGATGGAATAGTGAGGACAGCTTCTGTGAGGCTGGCTGGCAAGCCAGAGCAGTTCTGGTCCCAAGGGTGTCACCCTGCCTGCCACATGCTGTTGTTTAGTCTCTGTAGACAGAAGGGAATGTGCAGTATTGTGCCTTTCCTGGCACAGGAGATCCATACAGCTGTGTACATGAAGAAGAGGATTTTCCAACTTTGGCAGGTGTTTGCTGAGCAGTAGCTTGTGCAAGGGAGAGCTGTGGGCTGTTTATCACGGCCACCTATGCTCAGAAGTGGCTGGCAGCAGGGGATTCCCATGGGAGGTGGGGGTACTGCTGTGCAGTGACAGCTGGTCCCTTTGCAGGCATTCCCGGAAGCGCTGGGAGAACTTCATCCACAGTGAGAACAGACACCTGGTCAGTCCTGAAGTCCTTGACCTCCTGGACAAGCTGCTGCGATATGACCATCAACAGAGGCTGACTGCCAAGGAGGCCATGGATCACCCCTATTTCTGTGAGTCTGTGGAGTAGCTGGGGCCAGCAGGGATAGAGCTGTGAGTTGTGGGGGCAATTTATGGCTCCCCAATCTGCAAAAGCCTTAGCAGTTCTGTGGGTTTTGAGGGCAGTTTCTCTGGAAGGATTTGCCTGGGTGGAGCTTCCCCTTTATTAACTACTGTTTCCTCTTCCTGCCTGGTCTGTCTCCTGCAGATCCAGTGGTGAAGGAGCAGTCCCAGCCCAGCTCAGAAAACGCTGTGCTCTCCAGTGGCATGACAACAGCACGATGAGGACTGGAAAACGACGGGTAATTCAAGATGTTTACAAATAAAAGCAAAACCTTCGGTCACACAGTGAAGGGAAAAGAACCAAGGACCCCCCCCTCCTTCCCCTCCCCTTTATACTCGGCAGAAATCTAACCTTGGGGGGGGTCTTAAACCTCAGTTCCTCTCTGGTGGTTGTGGTTAATGTAACTCTAACCCTGTGGTACCAAAGCCCTGGGCAAATGGTCTTGCAAGAGCTAAATATGTAGTGATATCCCCAGGGCTCCACACGACTGATTCTGGTTCACATCTCTATGGATCCTTCTCTTCCTTCTCAGTCCAGCCTTCCCCACCACGCTGGTGGGGACAAATTGGTCGTTCCACCATCAGCCCTTAGCATGCCTCTTTCTAAACTTGCCTTTCTGACTTGTAGACTCTGAATGAACCAAATTCAGGCTGGGGGTCAGCAGGTGCAACTCTGTTTTGAGGTCCAAGTCTTTACTGCTCACTCTGGGCTTGAATTTGGCCCTTGAATTCCAGTTTCAATTGTGAATGCCGGGGTGGTTGGGGGGGAGGGAGGGGGAGTTCGACAAAAAACAACCCACAAACCCAGCAGCATCTCGGGATTGGTTTGGAGCATTAAAACGAAGGCACTGATCCGAGTTGCTGGGGAGAGGAGATCCCCCCCTCCAGTGTGTTTGACAAAGGCTCGCTCTGAGAAGAAACTCAATAGACCTGCTTTGGAAACTTGTGAATGTGAGGGCTGCTCTTGTGGCAGGAGAGGGGAGGGACTATCCAGACTTTCCCACCGAGCTCAGGAAAGTCAGTGTTGCAAGATTTCTTGTGATAGGTGTGCAACCACGTACCTCATGACGTGGCTCCCATGAGAATTCGTGCCAGATGCAGACTTGTGCCAGAGCACAGCTCTGGAGCGGTTCAATCCAGCACCGCAGGATGGAGGAGTGGAGAGGAGGCCGGGGAGGAGAGCACAGGGAGGGGGGAGGATCAACAAACAGCGGCGTCGGGGCGGGGGCTGTGCAGCTACAGATCCAGGCCTCGGGATCCCACGCAGCGTTTTAACAAAGTCAGCCATTTGTTGAATTCTGGGGTGCCGATCCTGTTGGGGGGTGGGGGGTTCGTCTTATGGGTTCTTTCATCAGATCCCTCGATGGCTTTATAGCCCCACAATTCACAGTTGCCTCCTCTACTTGTTCTGTGTGTAACTTCATCAAGTGGTTCTGGTGACACTCAAACCTAGACGCTGGAGATAGTGTTTTCCCACCAGCACCTAAACACAGAATTTCCTTCTGCGGCATTGTTGAAATAGTTAATTTTTTATAAGGTTGCAATGTTTCTATTTGAAACATCTGTTTACATTCCATATTCCAATAAAGTTCTATTGGCATCGACAGCAGGTCAATCCATTTGTATAATTCACTGAAACCAATAAATATCTATACGTCTGAACGTCTGCCGTCTCAAATCTATGGGATAGCCAGAAGGCCTGAGAGCTGGAGGCCTCGTCTCCTCCAGGAGGGCAGGTTGCCTCTTCCAGCCCCTCTTGTCTGTGTTTTTTTGGGACCTGTCGCTCAGTCTTTGGTTGCAGTTCTTCCTGCTGTCAGCCCTGAGAGTTTCGCTGTGGCAGATTGTCTCCGCTGCCACGGGGCCGCAGAGGAGGTGTGAGGGTTTGGGCACGGCGTGGGGGTCCAGCTCTTGTGCTCCACTGGCCTCAGACAGGCTCTGCCTGAGGGCCAGCCCTCGCCCTGCTGTTACCTGGTGGGTCAGACCAGGTCACCAACGCACAGCTGGAAATCGGGATTCTCCACGTGTGTACCCCATGCTTGTCTGCCCTCAGCCCGGGTGGATGGCTTTGTCTAAAGGTGTGCTGAGCAGGGACTGGCTCCTTCCTGGTCCCCAGGGACATGGGGGCAGTTCTGGGTGCCTGGCCCGAGGAGCAGCCTGTGGTTGCTGTCAGCCTGCAGGGCCTCACTAACTCTCCTGCAGAGGCTGCTGAAGGCATTGGCCAGCGTTCCCAGCCCTCTCTTCTTCTATCTGCCCACCCTCCTGGCTGCCTGGCCTGAGGGGCAGGGGAGTCTCACGTGCTCTTAAGCTGTGCCAATACCAGCAGGGTTGGTTTGGGGTTTTAATATCGAGTTTTGAACTGATTTTAAATATCTATTGAATTGCTCCGTTGAGAAGTGGATGTTTCTCATGGCCTGTCCAAGTTGCTATGGGAGAAGGTTGTCTGTTTTCCAGCTCTTGTGCGCTGGCATTCCCAGCTTCTGGAGGGGCAAGGCAGAAGAGATGGGGAGAAGAAAAATGGGTTGAATGGGAGAACTTTGATCGGTGATCACTGTTGATCACTGTATATGAGTGTGTTGCATATGAGTGCTTGGCAGTGTCCGAACCTGATGGTGGAATTTCAAGGTGGTGCTTGGGGAAGTATCTCTTCTGTAAACCTGAGTCAGGAGTTCTTTCCTGGTACCCTCAAGCAGAGGAAGAGAGTTGTTCTTCCAGCGACTGAAATGGCTTTCCCTGGTTGCAGCAAGCAGAGAGGCTGGAACAACCTGCCTCTTATCTCCCCACATGCCTGCCCCAGATCTAGGGTAGGATGAGCAGTGACAGATTCATCCTGGAGGGAAAGAGCAGCTGAGCAAGGGTAGTTTGGGAGAGAAGAGGGTGTGGAGTCTCCTGATCCCAGGGCAGTGGGGATGTTTGACTGCAGCTTGCGCCAGTTTATCTCTGCAGCCAGTGGCTCTTCCAGCACTCAGATCAGGAAGCCCTTCTTTCCTCTGGACCTTAGCAAAGTGTTCTCCTGCCTGTAGGGACAGCCAGGAGCTGGGGAAGAGTGGTTTGTCCCTAGGAAGTTGAGGACTGGGGAACATGCATCTTCATCTGCTTTCTCCTGGAGAAATTTAGGAGAGTCTTAGTGCATGTTCCTGGCCTTTCAGCTGCCCTGGCTCCAGTTTTCTAGCAGAGCATGGATTTGACTGAATACCTTATAAGAGGAAAGGCTTAGAACTTTCCAGCCCCATCAGCCACTGAGGGATGCAGTAGGAAACTGATGCAGTAAGCAGCTTTGCCGGTTTGTCTGTGGCTGTTGCAAGTGTGCTGGGCATGATGGGAGCTTTTAGTGGAATTATGGGAGGTGTTTGTGGTAGTGGACAGAATCTCAAAACAGTAGGTCATGGAAACAAAAGGTTGGGCTTTTGTTTGGCTGTCCGTGAAAGTTCTGCTTTGCTGGACTGCATCTCTCCCTTGCCTTGCTCGGCCCTGCCTTCCTTTCTCGCCCCTTCCAAGGCAGGCTGAGGTTCCCCTGCTGTCCCCACGTCCAGAGGGCCGTGGAGGGTGCGCCGGGGCCCGGCCGGGGTGGGGTGGCAGACATGGGGCAGCGTGCCCAGCCATCCCTCAGCACGGCGCTGGAGGAGCTCTGTGCTGAGCTGGCAGTGCCCCGCGACGCTCACTTCCCTCCTCCCGTCTCTCCCCAGGTCCGATGCTGTTGCTCCCAATTTTCCATAAGCAGAATGAGAACCAAATCACACGTCCTTTCGGCGCGGTAGAGCGACGGCGGGCGGACTGCGCGGCGCGGGCAGGGCTCAGAGCGGGGCACACGCCTGGCTGGACGGCACTCGCCTCGCTATGACCCTTCCCTCCGAGTGTTAAAGGTTCTTCTGCCTCTGTTTCCTTGTTGAGCTCTTCCTGACCCAGAAATGGAAATGTGGAAATGTGAAGGGTGTGCAAAGCAGTTGTTGGTTAGTCGTTCCTTCCTCTGTTCCGGCTGTTCCCCCCCAACCTCTGATGGACCATGGTTAGCCAGCTTGTGCCTGTCTCTTCCAGGACGTGGGGGTTGCAGGGGATGTAGTATCATGGTGGACAGTTCTATACTATAATTAAAAGAATTCTATATTGTTGAATAAAAGTTTTAAAAGAAGCGCGCAAGGAGGAGTATTCAGTGGGGAGGGAGCTGGAGAGTGCTGGCAGAGTGAGCCTGTGCCCTGCTAGCACAGGCTGGGTGAGGAGAGCAGGAGGAAATCGTATGAAATCACTGTGGGCAGAGGCAAAGGAGCCACTCTGCCACCTTTGGGGGTGTTTCTCCTTTCCCTCCTTACGCCCCCACACTCTTCTGAAGGTGCCTGCATGGGTGGTGGCCTGAATGCTAATGCTGGTACCTGCTTTTCCCAGCCTGGGGGGGCTTGGGCATGGCTCTGTTTCTGTACACTGGAGCTCCCATCTTTTCCTCCTTCTTGGGCTCAGGCTCTCCTCCTCCTTCCCAGCACCATGACTGCAAAGCCCTGAGCTTGGAGCTCCTGCCCAAGGGCTGCTGCATCGCAGGAGTTCCTCTCCCACTTCACTGGCAGGGCTCAGGAGAGTCTGGCTGCAGTGATGGTTGTTGGTCAAGCTGGGCTCTGGTCTTAGGTGTTAATGAACCACTTGAAATTCTGTCTAAAAGCCCCCAGCTGGACTCTGTATGACTGTACATGGTCATGTCTCTTGTGTTGTCCCATTCCTTCATTGCCTATATGTTCTTCCCTATACAGTTTTCCCCTATACTGAAGCTGCCCAGGGAAAAGGGTACCTCTGAGACAAGGCTCTTGCCAGGGAAAGAGAGACCTGTTGCTGGTTCCCAGAGAGGGGAGCTCAGCCATGGGCTCCTGCCAGCACAGAACCACTCAGCACTGCTCTCACCCAGCCCTGGGCACTGGCCAAAGTGGAATTGCAGGAGTGAGTCCTTGCACAGAGCCTGTAATGGGTACAGGTGGAAGCCAACACTGTCCTGCACGTGGAGATTTGCTGATGTGGGCCCAGATGTGGACATGGGCATCAGGTAAGTTTAACCTACTGGTGCTGTAAGGCAGGGCTTGGTGCATTGCCAAGGAACAGTTTAATGACAGCTCTGTTGTATCCAGGACTGTGCTCATCTCTGGCATCTACGTTAATCAAGACAGTTTTTGGGGGGTGTAGCTGTGGCCAGCGGTGAGAGCAGGGACCAGCCCATAGCAGAGCCCACCCAAGGCCACACTGGGCAGAAGCAGAGCTGTGAGCATACACAGCTGAGGTCCCTGCAGCTCCGTGGCACATCCAAGCACTGTTGCTGCCTGGATCCATCCTGACACTGTTGGATCATGTTCCTCATTGCCACCTGCTGCCTGCTGCAGCCCATGTCCTCTCCAAGTCAACAGCTTGTCTCCAGAGAATGCTCTCAGTGACTCTTTTAACTGTAGTTTGTCAGAAATAAACTCTTCTTTGCCTACCCTTTTTTGTCTCCAGTTTGCCTGGAGTCAAAAAGGTTTTGCTCATTCTGCCCTTGCTCCATCCATTGCACAGGTGTCCCACCAAGCAGTGTGTCCTCCTTCCTTGATTTTCTCTGCCAGCTTGCTCCAGTACATGCTGGCACTGCCTCCTTCTGCACCCACTGATGTTTACACCCTTGTTCTCTTCTGATCCCTTGCTCAGCAGCAGCCCAGCTTCCTCCTCTTCCTCCTCCTCCTCCTGCACTGCTCAGAGTTCAGCCAGCATGAGGTCCAAAGCCTTTGGGTTGCCTCAGCACCCAAAGCCACTTTTGGAGCCTTGCCTCCCCTTGCATGTGGTGGTTATCTCCTGCCCCATTTTCTTTTTGGTTTTCCCATTACAGCTGCCCTTCATCCAGTACTGCTCCTGTAGGACAATCCAGGCTGGAAGAGTTAACTGGAGTCATCAGGACAAATCCTGGATCTCACACTCCTTGCAGGAGTCATTACTTTGTTCTTGCTTTTGCCATGTAGTGAATGTTTTTGGCTCACAGAAGAACTGACTGAATCTGGTGCTGGTTTTATTGGTCCAAGCACTGTCCTTGGAGCTGGCCCAGCCCTGGGCATCTGCTCTCCAGCCTCAGACAAGAGGGCAATGGCCTGGGTTAGGATTTCCCAGGCCATGAACCTGGACCATGTGCTCCAAGGCAAGCACAGACTTGGTGATACTGGAGTGACCTGCAACATTTTGCTCTCGTAACTGCACCCAGCAATGTGACACTTCAGAAGAGCAACGTTTCAGAAGCTTCCTGAAAATCCCATTCCTCTGAAGGCATCGGATTGCTGAGAATCCTGAAGGGAAGGAAATGCTTTAGTGGGCAGTTATTTCTGGAGCAGGCAACCTCTACTCACTTCTTAGACCAGATTATTTTTTTAGGATGGGCCTTTTCCTCCATCTGCTCCCCCAAATTCAATCCCTGTACACCCTGGGAATTGGAAGCAGGGGTGAGGTAACATGCCAACATCTTCCTAGCGATCTTCCAGATAACATCAGTCTGTGAGTCTAGGAAATACATCTCTCAGAGACCTCTTGCCAAATGCCAGCCTCGATTATTAATATGGGTTAATGATTTACAGGGCTCCTAGTCTCTGCCCTCTCCTCTAGCCCACACATGCCCAGGGAAGGAGGAGGGGCAACTACATTTTGTTAAAATTAATTGAGAAATAGGGACAATTTGAAACCACAACCTATTTCTGTGTGCAGCAAAACATGGTATTAAAGTGGTAAGTGGAGAGCGTGTGAATGAGCCGGCTGTTCAGGAATGGCAGCTGGATATTTGTCCCAGTTGTCTCCAACCATCTGATTAAGGGAACGAGTTATTTCATCGTGCCATATAAAGTGTACTCTAACCCACTGACTAAATATAGCTGATCATTTCTAAATAATGCCTTGCTTTTTGTGTGCTCTACTTGTTTGTGCAAGGAATTGTGAAGGAAAGTGCTGCTAACCCAGGTGCTGTGAGGGAGCGTTTGTAGCCCACGGGAGAGACAAGCACACCTAGCAGACAAGATTATTAGGATTTGGATGGGGCATTAGTTAGCAACAGATGGAGTTAACCTGAAGAACCATAAAGCTGGTGCAGAATGGTAATTTTTATGCTGTTTAGTGTCTGTACATTGAAAATAGATGATGTAAACAGGTGCTATTACAGCCGGAAGAAATGTCATTTACGTCAGTTTAGAAATGTAATTTCTAGCCCAAGCTGTTCCTGTTAACCCTCTTCAGCTGTGCCAAGGTCTTGTCTGTAGTCAAAGACATTCTACACCCATAAAGCCGTACTTCAACTCCCACCAGTATTGCTAGGGTTCTGTACCTTATCCCTGCCTGGCTCAGAGCAGCAAGAACAAACAGGAGGTTCCCAGGGCACCTAGGAATGAGTGGGGCTGAAGGAAACAACAAACTGCAGCAAACACCCTTCGAATGCTCCAGTCTTGTAAAACCAGCACAGGGAGCCCCTCGGAGGAAAGAGCAGAGCCCAGGCTGAGAAACACTCCACGGGCAAAAAGCATCCTTGGGAGAAGCAACCCACGGCGTGCCCTCTGGACTGAAGGCCGAGAACTGCAAGGCGAGAACGGAGATGTTTAGAGGTGTCCCTACCTAGAGCCCAGGCGTTCAGGGGACGCGATACCACCCCCGGGGCACGCTTTGGGGCGGGCTGGGCTCCGGCAGCCCGGCTGAGCGCGGCGGGGAGGAGGCCGGGCCGGCGCCGCGGTTGCCACGGCAGCGCTCCCGCAGCCCCGCCAGCCGGGAAGTGGATCCGGGGCCGCCCCAAGCAGT
>VZRO01000587.1:406573-420597 GCA_013397915.1 Daphoenositta chrysoptera | reverse complement strand
GGGAACCTCCGGAGCACTCCGGACACCTGTGGGGCCGCTCTCGGCCGCCCGCCGGGGCCGGGGCCGGGGCCGCAGCGGTCGGGATACCGGGACCCCCGGGAACGGGATGCTGGGATCTCTCGGGAGCTGGTTACCGGCACCCCCGGGGCCGGGGTGCTGCGGCCCCCGGGGTGTTTCTGAGGGGAGTGTGTTATTATGAGTGTTTTCTGCCTTTGCTGGGCAGAAGAGCCCGCTGGGCACCAGGAGCTGCAGCGGTGTGGGAAAGCTGCAGAAGGGTCCGGCGATGGCCGTAGGCAGCGGGATGCCCAAGGCCCCGTGGCCACTGGTGGGGCTGAGGTGGGGTCTGTGCTGCGTGACCCTCCTTTCAAACAGCCTTGCCAAAGGCATGCAGAGATGGGGGTCTCTGCTGCGTGACCCTCCTTTCAAACAGCCTTGCCAAAGGGATGCAGAGGTGGGGGTCTCTGCTGTGTGACCCTCCTTTCAGACAGCCTTGCCAAAGGCATGCAGAGATGGGGGTCTCTGCTGCGTGACCCTCCTTTCAAACAGCCTTGCCAAAGGCATAGAAAGGTGGGCTGTGTGGCGGCTTGTAGGGTGTAGGAGAAGTTACGAATGTCTCATCACTTTGTTTCTCCCTCCTGTGAGTTTTTAGAGTGGTTCTGCTCAGGGCCCCGTACTTCTCCCGGGTATCTTGCATCAAGGAGCCCTCCTCAGGATGTTTAGAGATGTTGAGCTGTGCTGCTTCCCTGCGTCACAAACCACCCATGGTTTAGTGATTCTGCAAAATCCTTGTTATAATCTCTGAGACCAAGGCTGCAACCTGTATTTGGTTGGTTGTGCGTGAGCCTTAGCTGAATTTATTGTGGTTTCAGCAGGAACAAAAGCCTTCAAGGCAGTTCAGACAGCAGGGATGTTTGACCTGAGTGGGCTTGTGTGAGCATTTACAAGTTGTGAGAGGGGGACAGGAAGCAGAGACCCATCCTGTTTCCCATCAGTGGGATACTCAAGTAGCTCTGTGAAGAACTGGGATGCCTCACACTGCCCATGTGTGTGTCTGTGTTTTGCACAAATATTCATGACTTTAGAAAAGGATCAACAGCTTATTTGGATGGTGCGAGGACAGGACACATTAAAGACTCTTAGACAAAGGGATGTAGCATGCTCCCAGACTGGATAAGCCATGAGCAGGCTGTGCTGACCCTGCTTGGGGTGAAGGTTGGACTGGAGACCTCTTGAGGCACCTTCCCACATGAATTGTCCTGTGCAGGGTGATACTGTTACGATTGTGTGGCCCATGAGGGGCCTGCAGGAGCTCTGCAGTGGTCAGCAGTGGTCCTTTCAGCTGCAGTAGTCTTTCGATAGTCTCTCTTCCTGTCCTGAAGAAGCACGGCCAGCCTGGGTGTGCTTGTTGTGAGGATTGCCCTGCTGTCTTCAGCGGAGCATGAAATGCCCCTGTCATTTTGGTGAGGACTGGAAACAGCATTTGACATTCTCCCGTGTCCTAGGTGCATGCCCTAGATCACTGGGTTCATAGCTGTCCTAATGCAGACTTTCATGTCTTTGCAAAAAGAACCAGCAGACCGTGATTGCTATTTTTTTTTTTTTAGATTTTAAGGAATATCTCAAGCTTTTGTGATGTGGGGAAAACCATTTATCTTTCAGCCTTAGTCGGATGTGCACTGCTTGTGCTGGTGGAGAGAGTGTGTGTGTGAATGTCCAGCCCTTCCCCAGAGGCAGTCAGCCATGCCCAGCAGTACACACCAAGTCCCCTTGGTGACCAGTGGCTGGCTGGTGGCTCCCCTGTATTGCTTGTCCTTGTTTTTACCCCTTATTCCACTCAGGTTTGACTCTTGCTCTTTTATGTTTGTTTATTTGGGCCTCTGACATGAGGCTTGAGTCTCTTGTGTTCACTGTAGCGTATTTTGATAGACAAAGTCTTGCACTCAGTGAACGTGCAGCATGCTGGGCCATAAACTCTTGCTGGCACTCTCGGGCAGTGATCAAAGCCTTGGAAACAGCAAGGTCCAGGAGAGTAGGAGCCAAATGAATGCAGATGGGTCCTCCTGGGGTCTTTTTCCTTCTCTTGATGGAGCTGCCTGTGCCTCTTTTTTCGCTCTCAAGTAAAGTCTGTGCTGTCTGCCTCACTTTTCTTCCAGGTGCGCAATGGCCACATCAAGCGAATCACGGACAACGACATTCAGTCACTGGTGCTGGAGATTGAAGGAACAAATGTCAGGTAGGAGAAGGGCTCTTCTGCTGCTCTGGGGGGACAGGACTCTGCCCTGGAGCAGAGTGAAAGATGTCGGTGCCCAGCAGACATCATCTTCAAACTCTACTGCAGTGTGATGGCAATGTCTTTGTCAATAAATTGAAGAATCTGGGTTCAGATCACTGATACTGCTCTGTGGCACTGTACTGTGCCTTTCCCTGTACGTGCTGGTAGAGTTCTCTCTCTCTCATCCTCAGTGGGGCTAAGGGATAAAAAATAAATTCCCAGTATTTTTCCATCACTTGAAGTGAAGAAAAGCGATATTTAATACCCAGCCTCAGTCAGCACCGCCAGCGACTGAAAAAGCAGCACTTTCTGCTACTTCTTCTATTGTCTTGGGCCTGTTCTCCTCACGTGACGGCTGCTCTCCCTACAACAGGAAGATCAAAGGGAGATTTATGAGGGGAGTTGCTTATGGAGCTTCTCTTAGCAACCTCGTCTCCATCACCCCGGGAGACAGACGCCAGCTCCGGGAGCGGGCTCAGAGTCTCCAAGGCTTCTCCAGGGGTGATTCAGAGCAGGGCGCTCCTTATAAGGACAGCGGAGAGTCCTCTCCTGGAGACAGAGCCAACGCTTCTCTTCCTCCAAGAAGTGTTGATACAGAACTTGCCAGGCGTGACGTGTACTTCTAGGGCTCATGACCTCTGTTTTCCCAGCCATATAGAGCACACGGGGCCTCTGCTGTGCTCTGGAGGGCTCTACCTGTTCAGTCAAGGGTAGGAGGAGGTTGTGTTGAGAAACAGCACTGACATGGCCTTGAAACTGGGGAGGTGAAACTGTCCAGGAAGGTGTTTTATGCCCTAGGTGAGAAAAGTGGGATTTGAGATGCATTCTTTGTGCCTTTATATTTTTCTGCCTGCAGCTACCTCTGAAACTCTCTCTCCTGTTACAGGAAGCCCTGGTTGTTGCTGAGATTTTATGATCACAGTTACCTATTTCTGCCTGTCCTCCAAGCCTGTATTGGGCCAAGGGAGAGACTCGGGTTGCCTCAGGCTGTGCACTTTGTGCTGTGTGAGATCCTAAAGTATTTTTCTCTCACCTCTCAGTACCACGTACATCACGTGCCCTGCTGACCCAAAGAAGACCCTGGGCATCAAACTACCTTTCCTAGTGATGATCATCAAGAACCTGAAAAAATACTTCACTTTTGAAGTGCAGGTGAGGAGTGTGCAGTGGGGAGGCCCCTCCCGGGACCACTGAGGAAGGCGCCAGAGAGCCTGCAGTCTTGTGTTGGAACTTGTCCCAGGCAGTGAGTGATCCCCAAAACAGTTTTGCTTTCTTGGCCATGTGGTGTGTCAGGTCTTCTGGTATGGGGGCATCAGTCAGCTCACAAATATATCATTGAAAATTGAAAATGGGTCTGTTTCCTGTGTTAAAATTACTTCTGCCGTGGAACGGAGGACTGGGAGTAGAGCGCCCTCTCGGAGACGGGTAGCGCTGTCCTGGGGAGCCGGCGGCCCGGCCCCGGGTGAGCAGCCTGCCTTCCTTGCCCAGGTGCTGGATGACAAGAACGTCCGTCGGCGTTTCCGGGCCAGCAACTACCAGAGCACGACTCGGGTGAAGCCCTTCATCTGCACCATGCCCATGCGGCTGGACGACGGCTGGAACCAGATCCAGTTCAACCTGTCCGACTTCACGCGCCGCGCCTACGGCACCAACTACATCGAGACCCTGAGAGTGCAGGTGAGGGGCAGGCATGAGCTGCCCTGCCCAGCCAACGGCTGCTGATGTTCCTGCTGCTTGGGCATCTGGGCACCTTGGAAGCTGGGTTTAGCCCTGCGTGGTTTCTTTGCCAGCCCTGCTCTTTGCAGAGTTTGTGGAAGGGGAGCAGAGGCCCGGCTGAGGCCTCGCTTTACTTGGCTAGACTGGGATGAGGGAGCCTGTTTCCATCTTGTTTCTCTGGCTGGCTGTTGGTTAGGGGGAGAGCTGCAGTTGCCTGTGGCATGCCATGAAGGTGGAGCTCTGCTGGGAGTTAGCTGTGTGCTTCCTTACTGTCCAGATAGGCTGAATGGGAGCGTGGATGGGAAAGACCCAGGGTGTACAGACCATTCATATCCCTGGTCAAGCTTGTTCCCTAGTGGTAGTGGAGTGACCCTGCCCTCACCGAGTCCCTTGTAAGAGAGCTGATGCTGTGTTTGTTCTTGCTGAGGACACGGAACTTGTTTCATATGCTAGGGAGTCATGTTCACAGTGTCCAGCGGTGTGTGTTATTTTGAGGAATGTCTGTGTGTGGAGTGTGCTTGTTCCTTAGTGTGAGGGGAATCCTGCAGTTCCTTGCAGGATTGCCCCGAGTCAGTCAGCTGAGAGTTGTCTGCCTTCTTACATATTCATAAGGGGGACCAGAGCAACTCCTTTGCTGCCAGCTGATAGTGGAGGCAGCACAGACTGGACAGGCTCATTCCTGACCTCAGGGAGGCCCTGAAGTGGGTGTGTTAAAAATGCAGCAGGCTGAGGCTGTGGGTGTTCTGGCAAATGCTGATACCAGCAAAGCAGAGGTGGGTTCACAGCAGAGAATACCCTTAGCAACTAAAACAGATCTCAGTTGGCAGAGATGCCAGAGCTTGGCCAAATCTTTTGAGCGAGTATTCATCACTGGAGAGAGCATCTAACACAACACAAAGCAAAGGGCACATACCAACACTTCTCTGATGCCCTGTCAGATTCAAAGCAAGACAGTGAGGTAGCTCTCCAGCTGCTGAGCCAAAGAATCCATGCGTGACAGCAAAGCTGCATGTGGAAAGAGCATATGGAAAACGGACTGACTCTTTGTTTTGACTCTCAGATCCACGCCAACTGTCGCATCCGACGGGTGTATTTCTCTGACCGGCTGTACTCGGAGGATGAGCTCCCAGCCGAGTTCAAGCTGTATCTGCCTGTCCAGAACAAGGCCAAGGTGAGCTAGATGTGGGAAGGAGGGTGGGAGAACAGTGAGCCAGGTTAGTATTCTTCTTCCTCCTCCTGCTGCCTTCGCAACCCGGAGTTTCTTCTGGCAGCAGCGCTCTTGCCAGCTTTGGCTGCCAGCCAGGGAGCACCCTCTGTTGCCAGGGTGAGCAGTCTGTCTGGGGTGCCTTGTTGGGTAGCTTTCCT
Source organism: Daphoenositta chrysoptera (assembly GCA_013397915.1). Taxonomy (NCBI): domain Eukaryota; kingdom Metazoa; phylum Chordata; class Aves; order Passeriformes; genus Daphoenositta; species Daphoenositta chrysoptera. The sequence continues at coordinate 415,244 of VZRO01000587.1, read as the reverse complement.
GCCAAAACACATGGAAATTGTCATTCCCATCTAGGAGCAGGGTGAGCTGTTCAGCTGCTCCCCATGTCCTCCCTGTTTGTGTTGAAGGACTCTGGGCAGTTGCAGCCTCCCGGCATCTCTCCAGAGCTTTCATCCATGACTCAGCTCAGCAACTTTGCTTTTCAGAGCAGCTGCAGCTCCACATTTGTCTTCCAAGAGAGATGCTGTTTGTGTCCCTCTAGCCCAAAATGAGTCCCCGCTGATCTTTACCCCGCCCAGTGCAGACAGTGGTGCCATGAGGGGGGAAGGAGACACCATGGCTGCCCACAGGAGGAGATGCCAAGCTCTGCTCCTGCAGTGATGGGAGAGGAGTGAACATGCTAGCATATTGAGAAATCTTGAGCAACATGCAGCAATTTTGAGGCTTGTGAGGAAGCACCTTCTTTGCCAGGGCTAGCAATGCAGACACTTCTTTTTGCAGAGAGGATTCCTGGGCAAAATTTCAAGCTGCAGAGGGAGGATGTTGGGGGCTGATCGTAATGGGAAGTAGAAGGCAGTGTTAACTGTGGGTAACACCTCTGGGGAACCTGTCACTGCCTTCTGGGCTGTGGCAGAGGTGTCTGGGGAGTGCTTGGAGCCCTCCCAGTACCATTGTCTTGTGCTGCCAAGTCTTCTAAGTGTCTCCTTTCTTCTCCCTGCTCTGTCCAGCAATAACACCACATTGGGAAGAGATGTTGTTGGCGTGCAAATTGTACACAGTCAGAGTTTTCCTGGCCGTTCCTAAAGTGCTGAGCCTAACCACTGCAGGTGGCCTGGTACCCAGTCTTGTCTCGCTCGAAGTGGCCACTGTGCCTCCAAAGAAGGGATTCAGCAGGAATTGTGGAGTTAAGTGTATCCTCTTGAAATTAGCAATTTTATTTTTTATTTCCTTGTTTTCCATCTCTTATATATGCTCTAAATATGGATGTAATACTTGTTCTTGAAAAGTTATTAAACATTTGGCTCTGTAAATCCACTTCTGACTTCTTCCTCCTTTGATGGATCCTTAACTTGCACATTTTAGTGCTTCAGAAAGTGCCAGAGAATTTCTTTGAGAACCCAGATGTTAGAATTTGCCTCTGAACTTGACTTTGATCAGTACCCTCACTGTTTGAGGGATAGCACAGACATGAACAGCAGCAATCTGGTGAGAGGAAAATTAGTGAGGTTTCCACAGAGAAGACAGAATCTGTCTCCAATCCACGAAGTTTGTAGTACTATGACAAAAATTCATGCTGTTCATGGAAATGGGTTTTTCATTCCCTTTTTCCTTGAAGCCATTTCCCCCAGCGGTGACAAATTAGGCTTACCTGCCTGTTAGGGCACAGTTTTGTTGGCTGTGCACTTACCAACTCACCCCAGCTCTCAGCCAAGCCTTGAGCAGCTGCTTACAGCACGAGGCACACAATAGCCTTCCAGCTGCCAAATTGTCCCTTTCCCCAGGGATCAAAGGGGAGGTTTAGCAAAGCAGCATAACAGGAGCGGAAGTCTTTTCCTGTGCTGGAGCTGCCCTTCCCTGCCTCAAACCAATCTGCCTTTGTTGTAGAAAGGCTTGGGAAGGGGAAGCCAGAGACTCCATCAGTATGAGGTGAGTCTGGAAGTAGCTGCTGCCTTTCCTCCCGGGGCCAAGCCCCCCATGGATACTCTGGAGAGCAGGTACCAAAGGCTGGGACTGATCCTTCCCTGGGCTGGGCAGTGAATGGGGAAGACTTCACCTCTGTTACTGCTCTGCAGAGCAAAGCTGGTCCCTCCCAGGAGGAGGAGAGCCTGCTGGGGGACATCTGCCTTCGGTTCTGGGTTTAATCCTGACCACTGAGTCCCCACCTGGTTTAAAGGCTTGGCATGCCTGTGCACCCTCTCTCTCCACCTCTGTGGCAAAGCTCTCAGGACATGGAGCTGCCTCTCTTGCACCTTTAGAGCTGCTGGGCAGTGAAATGGAGGTGCTGCCACATGGGGCTGGATTGCACCTGCAGAAGGCTTTCTGGAGAAGACCTTTGCCATTCTTCTAGCAGCTGAACAGCTTGGTAGCTCTAAGGAGCCCAGCCAAGGAAGCCCACATGAGAAAGCACCATGCATCTTGCATTGACATATGTCAGGGCTTGGCTGGACTTGATTTGTTAAGTGGAATTGCACTGGATCGTGTGCCAAGGGTTGGCCTTGATGAAGTCCATGGTGAGGCTTTCTCCATGTTTACAAAGCTTGCCAGAGCTGGGGGAGCTGCTGAGCAGATCCATCAGACCCCAGCAGGGTAAAATGTGCATCCTTTCCCGCCAGCCCTTGCTCAACACCATGTGGTTTTGGCAGTCTTTGGCAGCTGAACACTCAGCAGGAGCTGCTGCTGCCTTTCCCTGCCCTGCTGGGGCCTGTGCTGGCGTTGCCCCTTGTCCTTGAGAAGTTGAGCTCACCCTGAGTGCCCGTTCTTAATGCATTAAGAGGGGCTGGGCTCCCCTGGGCCCCAAGCTGGCTGCCTCTGCAGAGATCAGATGGGCCCTGCTGCCAATTCCTGCCCGACCTCTAGGAGCTGTGCCAGCGGATTTGCTGGAATAAACTCTCAGCCACAAGCCCTTACATCCATATGGACCTTCTGTGTATTTTTTAATACGAAACAAAATACTGAATCTTCCTGTTTACTTGCTGCACAAAGTGGAGCATCATCGGATACTGGCTCTTTCCTTTAGGGCCAGATGCTTAGTGATTTACACAGTGTTCTTCCAAAATCTTTCTCTTCCAATCCCTCTCTCCCATCTAAACTTTAACCATCTTGCTGAAGGTGGGGAAAGTTGGATGCTCTCCCTGTGGGAGAAGAGGCTGCTGCTGGTGGCAAACGTGCCAAAATGTCAGAGGCAGCCTGTCAGCAGCCACTTCCTAAATGTGCACAAGCAAAACTCCTGTGGTGGAGCACCCAGCTTCTTACTGCCTTTGGTTATGGCTTTTGACGTGGCTGGGATGCAACATCCTCCTACATGGAAAGAGTGGAGGAATGCAGGAAGGAGGTGGGTGCAGAGATGGGAGCCATGGATGGCCACTGCCTGCCTGCTCCAGGGCAGCCCCAGCTGGGTATGAGGGTGGGCACAGGGGAGTCCCAGTTCAGTGCAGGCAGCCTGTGGAGAAAAGAGCTTAAATATCTCCTCATTCACCTTTCTGTGGGTGGCCTGCTCTTTTCTTCCTGTGTAAGGCCTTGCAGTTCATGCCTAGTGGGAGAGAAAGGAATCTTTGTGGGGAGCCCTGGTTTCAGCCAGGGGCAATTTTCCTTTCCTGCACCAGCTTTTCACCTTTGTTTTCCATTGTCTGGGGCAAGGTCCTGCACTTGGGCACTTTGATCAGGACCTCAGTGCTGGGAGCTGTTTTCTACATGAAAGGCGAAGCTTCCCTTTGAAAGCTTGGGTGCTGAAATTCGGTGATTGTGCAGGCTGCAGCTCCCCGGAGCAAGGGACACTCCCTGGGCTGGGCCAGGCAGCAGCAGGCTGGGGCTGGAGCAGCTGGCAGTCACTGTGGTCCCAGCCAAGGCTGGGACATCCCATGGCTCTGCTGGCTCTGCCTGGGCAGGTGGCAGCTGATGGCAGGGCAAGCAGGCAACAGGATTTTCTGGAAAGCTTTCTCCGTTTGCTCTGCTGCCGGGGCAGAAGAATCCTGTGTGAGTGTCCAGCCCAGCAGAGTGGCAGGACACTGGTACAGGCTTCTGTCCCTGCCTGTTCTTGTCCCCTTGCACTTTGTCACCTTCCTGTCAAGTGGGTCCTGACACGGAAGCACAGAGCTGTGATCACAGAGGTGATAAGCAGGAATCAAAAAAAAACTGGGCCAAACTCTGCTTCTTGTCCATTCTGCATCTCCCTGGACGTCTTGGGCCAAATGTTGTCATCTTTATAGAGGGATTACACCTCCAGGGCGACGTTAATCCTCTGCAGCTGTTGTCTAATGTGGGGCAGGCAGTGCTGGAGGCAAGGGAAATATTTATTTTGAGTTTTACCACTGGCCACCGCCCAGGAAAACCGGGTGACGGTGCTGGGGACTTTGGCCACTTCGCATGCAGAGAGAGCTGATGTTCCTGCCCTGCTGGCGCCCGCAGGAGAGGGCTGAGAGCTTCTCCTGGCAGGCTGCAAAATGGGACCACCCAAGCACAATTTTATTTGCATAAGGCAGCAGTTGTGCACCCTGAGAGCTATCCTGGGATGCAGTGGGGAAAGTCTCAGAGCCACTAGAGATGAGAAGATGATGGATGCCAAGTTGTGCTGAAGCAGACCTGCAGCCCCAGAAATGACTTTCCGTGAGATGAGGGGTCCCAGCACCCCAGGGAGCAGGCTGGGGGCTGCCCGGTGGGTGTGGGGGGCAGGAGCCCCACACACGTGTGCCGAGCTCAGTGTGGGTGGTGGGTGCATCCCGCCTGCAGCGGGGCTGTGCTGGCACCGACCCCTCCCCGGGCAGCACCCGGAGCCTCGGCCCTGCCTGCGGCGTGCCCGGGCAGCAGGTTCAACCCCTCCCAGGGCCCCGCCGCCCTTCCCTCCATCCCCAGCATTGTTTCCTCCGACCTTGAGCTGGCCGGTCGCTGCTTGCTGTATCCCAGCCCCAGTTCTTCCTCTGCACTGAGTCCGGCTTCCTCTGTGTTTTCCGGGTCCTTTCCTCAGCGCTGCACAGGGGATCGTGCCCTGCCTTGCAGGGGAAGAGGAGGATTCTCCTGAGATGGTGCCAATCAGGCAGAGAGCCCCTGCCAGCCCTGGTCACCCCCACACCGCAGCACAGCAGGGCCTGGAGGACGCTGAGCTCCCAGGGTCTTTTCCAGGTCAGGCTTCTCCAACCTATTTTTGGGAAGCAGGGAGCTGCCTGGTGGGAGTGGATCCTGGCAGGGCACTCCGGTTCCTGCCAGGGCCAGGCTCTGCCAGACTCACACTCCCCCATGCTCCCGGCAGCCCTTACAGCAGGTGCCTGCCTGCCCTCCCTGGGGTCTCACACCCAGGGGTGGCCAGAGGTGAGCTGACCCCACTGTGGGTGTGCAGGGCGGTGCAGGAGCCTCCGGCAGAGCCTGGGCGCTGCTGAAATGCTGGGCTTTGTCTCCAGCGGGGTCCCTCACTGCTGTCCATGAGCGTTTCCAGATGGCCCTGGGCTCCTGGCACCAGCCCTGCTGCAGCATCCGGGGAAAAGCGGGAGGGGGTGGGAAGTGGTGTCCCAGCTCACCAAGCGTGGCGGCCTGGGCCTCTGCTCCCAGCATCCCTAATTCCCACCGGAGAATTGCTCCCAGCCCCTGTCGCACCCTGCATCAGCAAGGAGGCCCCTCCCCTGCCATGGCAGGGATACCATGAGCAGCTGCCCTGAGCATCCTTGGCTTTCCCTGCGAGCCAGGAGTCTTTCAGGGTACCAGGCTTTGGGGTCCCAGCCCTGCACCCCGTGGAGCCCTCTGTACCCCCAGGAGAGAAGGGAAACACGGCTGCCGTGGGAAATACATCTGTTGTCGGAAGTGCATCTGCCCCGGGAAGTGCATCCAGTGTGGGAAATGCATCTGCCGTGGGAAATGCATCTGCGCTGGCCTCTGGAGCAGTCTCTGCGGGGGTGGGGAGAGTGAATCCCAGCCGTGCTTTCCTCCTGCCTCGCCTCTGGGCCAGGTTCACGGCTTTTGGCAGCTCCTGGTGCCAGTCTGGCCCCAGTTCAGGGCAGGCTGGAGTGTCGGGCTGCCCCATGGCAGGGCTCCCGGCCCAGCAGAGCTGTGGGTCCTCCCTCAGCTCTGGGGAAGACCCACACAAGCACAAATCTGGGCAAAACGGTCAAAACCGAACTGGAAGAAGTTAAAAGCCAAGGAATGTGACCCAGCAAGGCCTGGCTGATGGAATACAACAGCCCTGAGCCACTTGTAGACCTTTTTCCACCCACTCCCCCCAATTCCTCAGGGGTTTTCTGTTCCTGATTTTGACTTCTCGCTTGGCTGCAGCGATGTGCTGAGTCTGAGCCAAGCATGTTTTCCAGGGAATCGGCTCATGGCTGGAAATCGCTGCCCAGTGTGGGCAGGGATGGAGGCTGGGGCAGGGGACGGGTGACTCAGGCCACAGGGTTCCCCCCCAGCACCAGGAAAGTGGGGTGAGAGCCAGCATCAGTCCTTCCCTTTTACAGTAATTAGTGCCTGACGAGTGGCCAGGCAGCTCAGGGTAATTCAGTGCTGGGAAGTGGTTGTAGCAGTTGGGAACTGAGCCAGCAGCTCTGGGCCCTGGGGAGGGGGAAGGATGGGGGAAGCACAAAGGCTTCATATCCTCATCCATGAAGTGGGGAAACCCTCCCAGCAGGGCTGGCAGAAGGGGATGAGGGCAAAGGAGCAGCTGGAGCACCAGGGCAAGGGGAGCGGGTCCGGGGTGCACCAAGACAGAGGTGCCTGGGGGAAAGAGGCAGGGCACAGGTGCTGGCACAGTGCTGGCCCTGGCCTTGCTGCAGGGGAGGCTGGAGGCAGCAAGGATGATGGCTGGAGTCAACTCCCACATGGGGACACTCCCCAGTTCCATAGGATTGTCCGCACAGGGATGGGTCAGGCTCACACAACCCCCTTGCCCAGCACAGCACAACCAGCCTCCCCACCAGTGCAGCAACTGTGCCAGGCCTCTGCTGCCCACCCCAAGGCTGCACCTGCAGCTGCAGAGCAGACCTGGCTCTGGCTGCCACCCCTGTGATCATCACGTCACCAGCAGAGGCAGGGACACTGCTACCTCCATCACCGCCTCTGTGGTTTGGTTTTTCTTCCCATTAAGGGCTGAGCAACATTTTTCCCCAGATAAAGCCAGTTTCCTACCCCTGAAGTCTAATCTTTCCCACTCCCATGATTATTTCCCTCATCTCTGCAGCGGTCGTGACTCCTCCTGCCTTCCTCTGCCGAGACAGCAGTGGTGAGACAGGATATGGCCACCCCTTCCCCCCAGGAAGCTCGCCAGGGCCGCGTGGGGACAGGGAGCTGAAGCACCCCGTGAAGAGGCTGCAGGAGGGTCCCCCAGCTGCGGCCGGCCCCGGCCCGGGGAAGGGAGGCGGCCGCCCGGGGCTGAAGCGCGGTGCTGGCTGGGGGAGAACAAGGCACCCTGTGTTCCCAGCGAGGCCCTTGTCACTGCCATGGGAGCTGCTGAAAGGCCGCTCTGTCCACTGCTGGGGGTGGGGGGGCTGCTTTAGCCGACCCCCCCAAAATGGCAGCCCCAGGGCAGGGACTGCTGCAGGAACATCACTGGCCATGCTGGCCCCTTCCCCACACCCCCCAGCATGGCACCTGGTCCCCTGGGGGTGCCAGGCAGGGTGACCCCCCCCAGACAAGCCCCGTGGCCACGAAATCTGCCCAATCTCTCCCAGGACACCCCCGCGGCAGGAAGGACGATGGCACCACAGCTCTCCACACACCCGACCCGTTTAATGGACATACAAGGCGGCCGTGCCCACTGCCCTGCCCACAGGGCCACGTGCCCCAGGGCTTCGTCCCACCGTGGCAGCAGCAGGGCCCAGACTGAGCTGAGCACCAGCAGGGTGGCAAAGGTGGCATCTCCCAACCCATGCTGGGGTTTAGGCACCACATCCCTGTATCCCCGTGGTTCAACAGGAAACACAGCCATGAGCTCAGCCCTCCCTTCCCTGCCACTGCAGGTGCCAGCAGCTGAGACCTGCCAGCCTGCAGCACATGTGAGCAGCCCCCAGCCCGCTCACCGCCCCAGCTGCAGCGGGCTCGCACAGGAGGAAGGGACCCTGCAGGGACCCCAAGGCAGAGGCAGGCACGTGATGGGCGGCAGCCCGAAGGTCACGGCTGGGGGGACGCACAGGCACTGGGGACAAGGCAGGGCCTGGATGCCCTCCAGCCCCCCCATGACCATCCCCGGTCCCAGCCCGGCTGCTCTGGAGGGGCTGGGGGGGTTGGGCATCCCCCCTTTTCTGAGGCTGGAGCCATCAAGCAACAATGGGTTAGAGGGGCTGAGGCCGTGGTGAGGGACAAGGAGAGGGGGTGTCAGGTCCATCTTAGCACCATGGTGGTGGGGGTGGTTGGGGGAGGAGCCAGGGTCAGACCCACTCCTGCAAGGAGCGCTTGCAGTACAGGAGCATTCGGGGTGCGCCCTTCCTCTGCATCTGCACGATGACGTAGATGAGGCCCAGGATGCAGAGCAGCAGCACCAGCAGCACCAGCACCATGACCACGCTCATAGTGCGTGTGTACTCATCGATCTGCACCACCACGTCCACGTCCCTGCCTGGCTGGCCATCTCCCTCGCTGTAATCCTCGTCTTCCTCTTCTTCCTCCTCCTCCTCACCCTCAGTCCCCCCATCGGGGTTGAAGGGGGGTCGGTCCACATCGGGCCAGCGGGGATTGGGGTCTGGGACCAGCTCCGTGTGACAGCCCATGAAGTCCCGTAGGATGGATTTGGGATAGCCTGGCTCTGTCTTGAGACGCTCATTGTCAAATTTCCAGTACTTTGTGCCTCTGTAGAAGTAGGTGGAGGCTGGGGGAGAGAAGATAGAGACAAGGGGTAAGTGGGTGGGCACAGGACTCTGCAGAACCTGGGCACCCCTAGGGATATCCAAGACAGCAGGTTTTGCTCCAGGACTGGTGAAACCCTTCAAAAAAGGGACTCACTGCTGACTCCCAGACACTCTCCCCAAGTCCATCCCATGTGGCCAGGCCATCAGAGAGGGATAATCCCCGAGACCCCCACCA
>VZRO01000587.1:360276-396999 GCA_013397915.1 Daphoenositta chrysoptera | reverse complement strand
GCCCAGCGCCCCTGAGGCGGCCCGGGCCCGGCGGGAGCGGGCCGGGCTATGCCGAGCAGGCCGCCTCGCCAGTTTGAAAGTACCTCTGCGCTCCCGACCGCGCTCCCTAAATGGTTGTCGCTTCCCACCTCCCACGGAGGGATGAGTTAGGCTGGAGCTGGCGCCGACGCGGGTCCCCGCGCAGAGCCCTCGGTAAGCCAAGGTTGGTATCGCTCTTCCCTGCGAGGGGCACAGTCTTCCCTCCCCGTAAGGCTGGGGTGCGTCGCCGGTGGGTTCATCCTGCCACGGATCGCGGTGCGTGCGGGGGAAGGTGGCGCCTGGGCTGGGCTGAAGTTTGGTGTCCCGCCGAGCTCGGGTGCAGGTACCGTCACTGCGAGCCCTCGCTCCGTCAAGGTGAGCTCTGTAGGAGAAGGACGGCATCCTGCGTGCCGGCGAGGCTGCCGTGGGGCCTTTGGGGGCTTTACTGCCCGAAACTGTGCTGGAGCGCAAAATAATGAAGTGTCCCCACAGGCAGAGGTGGGTCCAGCACTACCTGAGCTGTGGGGCACAATCCAGTCTCAGCTGAGTTCCGGTGGAGGTGGGGATGCCGAGAAGTGCGATCGTCTGGTGCTCTTTATTGCATAGTTTTAGACATAAAAAATACTCTCGCGGTAGATGAAGGATTTCCTTACCCTGAGGGCAGGTGGTTTGACACAGACATAGAAGTGCTCTTGTGGGGCTGGGGGCTCGAGGCCCGGGAGTGTTGGTGGCTGCTGCTCACCGGGACTTGCACCTTTCTTTTGTCTTGAGGTGTGTTGACACTGTTGCTCGCTGGTGGGTCTTATTCTTCTCTAAATTGGTGCCAGGTTTTACTGGACATCTCTAGAAAGACTGGAACTTTTCAGTGAGCACAAGCCTGGTGATGCTCTGTAGCAAGGCCAGGCAGCAGCTCTGGCATAGGTTGTTTCACTTCAGTGTACTTTTATTCCAGGGTTTGGTAGGAGATTCATCTGAGCCACTGTTTTAACTCTTCTTTTATCTTCACAGAGTGATCCCTGTGGGTTCTGTGTTCTGTCTGAGGATAGGATAACATTGAGGGCAAACCTTCTCCTGAGCTCTCTGGCTCTTCCAGTCTGCAAGCACTGCCCAGAGAGGGGGAAATGCTTTGCATACGTCACTTGGGTAATGGGCTAGATATGCAGGCTGAAGGAGGAGCAGAACTGTTTCTCAGAGCTGTTTCAGCTGGGGTGGGATCATGTTAGGATCTGCACTGACACCTGTAAAATCTAACCCAGTAGCTTGTTGACTGCACGGGGCTTGGTGCATGGCCTGTGCAGAGAGACCGATGTTCTCGGACACTGCCCCAGCTGTGCTGGTGATCCAGGGACCCACTCAAGGCTGAGCTGAGCGGGCCCTGGGCGGTCCTGCTGCCTCTCATGAGAGCACAACACCCAAACATGTGCCTGACTGTGTCCAGGCAGAGCCCAGCCCTTTCCAGGCTGGGCTCTTTCCTCGTCCCAGGCCCTTTGCATGGCAGCAAGTGGGGCTCCGATTCTGGTTAGCTCCCCCACACTGGCTTCCTTGGTAGGAGGGATGCAGGAGAGTTTTCAAAGAGAGCCATGGGGCAAGGTTGATAGAGAACTGCCCATGTTTCTTCTGAGACCTGACATGAGCTGTGTTCTTTCTTGCAGAGAGAGCTGCTCCCTGGGTTGCTTCCTGCACCCTTCCCAAGTGTGAGCACATCGCAGCCAGCACGGAGAAGGGACTCCTCTTGTCTTCAAGGCATTTGCCTCTGCCTCCTCTTCTTTTTTCCAACAGAAGGAAAAGCCAGACCAAATCAGTCCATAAGGAACTTGTGCTGATCTAAGGAGGAGGCTCTGGAGTCTCTGTCACCTCTTTTCTTCCCAGGATCCTGGCTGTGGGCTGGATTTTCTGTCCTCAACTTCAGGGGATCTGTTACAGGGAATCAGGATCTCAGAATCTTTTGGTTTTGCTTTTACTTGAACCCTTTCAACCGGGAAGCTGAAGCTATCACTGCTAAAATCCCATTTTTTTTTCCCAAGCATGTCAGAAAGCTGGCAGCAGCAACAGCAGCAACCACAGCAGCCGCCGCCACCGCAGCAGCACCACGCTGGGGCAGCCGCCCTCCCAGAGCACTCCATCCCTCCCAGCACTGCTGACAACCCCTTGGGCTGTGCCGTCTACGGCATCCTGCTCCAGCCGGACCCCGGACTGCAGCACCACCAGCACACCCCCATCCAGGCTGGGGAGCCGTCCCACAAATGCGGCGTGTGTGGCCATGACCTCGCTCACCTCTCCAACCCCCATGAGCACCAGTGCTTGCCAGGCCATGACCGCTCTTTCCAGTGTACCCAGTGCCTGAAGATCTTCCACCAGGCCACCGACCTCCTCGAACATCAGTGTATCCAGGTGGAGCAGAAGCCCTTTGTGTGCGGGGTTTGCAAGATGGGCTTCTCCCTTCTGACCTCGCTGGCGCAGCATCACAACGTCCACAACGGCAATGCCATGAAGTGCTCTATCTGTGAGAAGACCTACAAGCCTCCCGAGGTAGAGCATTCACAGCCTCTCGACCCCTCAGAGAAGCCCTACAGCTGCTCCATCTGTCAGAAAACCTTCAAGCACCTCTCGGAGCTGTCCCGGCACGAGCGCATCCACACGGGCGAGAAGCCGTACAAGTGCACGCTGTGTGACAAGAGCTTCAGCCAGTCCTCCCACCTGGTGCACCACAAACGGACGCACAGCTCCGAGCGGCCCTACAAGTGCACGGTGTGCGAGAAGACCTTCAAGCACCGCTCCCACCTGGTGCGCCACATGTACGCGCACTCGGGGGAGCACCTCTTCAAGTGCAACGTCTGCGAGCTGCACTTCAAGGAGTCCTCGGAGCTGCTGCAGCACCCCTGCACGCCCAGCGGGGAGCGGCCCTTCCGCTGCGGGGAGTGCCAGAAGGCCTTCAAGCGCCCCTCGGACCTGCGGCAGCACGAGCGCACGCACAGCGAGGAGCGGCCCTTCAAGTGCGACCTCTGCCAGATGAGCTTCAAGCAGCAGTACGCGCTCATGCGCCACCGCCGCACGCACAAGGCCGAGGAGCGCTTCAAGTGCAACCTCTGCGAGAAGGGCTTTGTGCAGCCCTCGCACTTGGTGTACCACCAGCACGTGCACGGCATAGAGAACCTCTTCAAGTGCAACGTGTGCCAGAAAGGCTTCAACCAGTCCTCGGAGCTGCTGCGGCACAAGTGCGTGCAGAACGCGGAGCGGCCCTTCAAGTGCGCGGTGTGCAACAAGTCCTACAAGCGGGCCTCGGCTCTGCAGAAGCACCAGCTGGCCCACTGCGCCGAGAAGCCGCTCAAGTGCACGCTCTGCGAGAGACGCTTCTTCTCCTCCTCGGAGTTCGTGCAGCACCGCTGCGACCCGGCCCGCGAGAAGCCCCTCAAGTGCCCCGACTGTGAAAAGAGGTTCAAGTACGCCTCGGACCTGCAGCGCCACCGGCGCGTGCACACGGGCGAGAAGCCCTACAAGTGCTCCTCCTGCGAGAAGGCCTTCAAGCAGCGCGAGCACCTCAACAAGCACCACAGCGTGCACGCCCGGGAGCAGCAGTACAAGTGCATGTGGTGCGGGGAACGGTTCCTGGACTTGGGCCTGCTGCAGGAGCACAGCGTCCAGCACACGGCCGAGGGTGCCTACCAGGTGGCTGCCTGCTTGCCATGAGCCTCCCGCCCCGCGGTGGTTTTCAGCTTGCATGGGACGCTCCCGAGCCTCGGCCTCCCCTTCCCTCTCCTTGGTTGTAGGCAACCTCCAGGGAGCGTGGGGGAAAGGGGAGGTACGGTGTGTGGGCAGGTAAACTTTCCTCTGGCCTCAGTGGTTGATAGGCGACTTGTATCGAAGTAGCAACAGACGACATGAACATCTCGAAGGGGTGGAAAGGAAAGGAGGGAGGTGGAGAGAGGAAACTGTGGCTGTAGATGCCTGGTGTTCCCTGGACTGTAGTTCATGCTGTACCTGCAGTTCCAGTCCTGGGAGCTCAGCTGCCCGTTGCAGGCACCAGCTCTTTGCGTGCAGCCTTTTTCCCCTGCCCTGCCTGCCAGGGTTGCTGGGGAGGGTTGGGTGACTCTCCTCCTGGAGAGGGCTTAGCAGCAAGGCAGAGCCAGCCCTCCCTTCTCCCAGGGTGTGCTGCTTGGCATGGAGGTAGCAGGTTTCTGCTGCTGGGGTCTCCCACCTTGGTCCAAGCTCAGTTGAGGGCACCATTTCAGATCGTTAGTGTTGATTAACTGCCCCAAATTCCCCTGTTCTCCTTCCTTCTAGAGTGTTGAAAGGGAAAAGCCATGGGGCTGCACAGCTCCAAAAAGCACTTTGGCATTGCTGCTTTTGCAGTCGCTGGCTGTCACACTCTGCAAGGGTTTTGAGTGAGCCTGCCTGCCCACTGTCCCTGCCAGCTGCACAGGGAACTGTAGGAAGCACTGTGCTGCTACCAGAAAGCATGGCAAGGAGCACTGGGACAGTCTGCCCAGGAGGAGGTCATGGATTCTCCCTCTCTGGAGACATTCAAAACCCACCTGGACATACTTTTGTGTAGCCTGCTTTAGGTGACTCTAACTTAGCAGGGGGGTTGGACTAGATGATCTCCAAAGGTCCTTCCAACCCTAGCAATTCCATTCACAAGTCTGTGACAGCATTCATACCCTGCTCCTGGCCAAGAGCCTGGCATTCAAGAGCTGCTTCCCAAGGGACCTAGCCTTCCTGCTGAGCCTTGCCTGCAGCCCCTTGAGCACCCCTTGGGCTGGCAGTGGTACCTGCAGCAGGGTCAGGCAGAGGGCTGCCACAGCTCCAACACTAACGGGTGAGATGAACACTACAATAACCTACAACTGCAGAGGTGTTGCCATGGCCAGCAGTAACCCAGGGCACGTGCCAGGGGCTTGGTGTCTGATTTGCTGGACGAACCAGAGCGAGCCAGGAGAATCCTTTCTGGACTGCAGGCTGGGCTCCATGGGGAGGGCAAGGTTAGCAGTGGCTAAAGGAGAAGTCTATTTTTTACCCTCTTGCAGGAGTCCTGTTTTACCCCTCTGCCCTTTCTTTACCTCGTCTGTATTTTTCAGGTTTTGCACACTTCTTGTAAACATCACTTACAAATAAATCTCCCCTAGCAAGGTTGATGCAGCCTCAGGTGTTTTCCTCTGTAGGAATTTGCTGGCTTCTCATGTCCAAGAGATCCATTACATGTCAGTTAGATGCCTTGAAGGTTGAAGATGTGCTTACTAGGTTGCCCCCCAGCCTTCCCCTGTCCATCTGAGGAGATATTGAGATATTAAGTATCCATCTGTGGAGATATTCAATCCCTGACTGGATGTGGTCGTGGACAACCTGCTGTAGCTGACCCTTTGCAAGCAAGGAGTTGGACCTGATGGTCTTCAGAGGTCCCTGCCAGCCTCGGCTCTTCTGTGGTGTTGGCTGGTGCTTTTGTGAGGTTGTAGTGAGCTGCAAGTAGTGAACAGCAGCCAGTAAGTTGCCCATGTGCTGCACGAGTGTTTAGGACAAGGTTAATAACTGCTGTCCATGGCAAGTGTAGACAGATTAACCTTGCAGATGGTTGGACTGGGCCTGCGTCTCTGGTGGGGGACACGTGTCTGAAAGGTGGAGAAAGGCTTTAGTTTTCCATTTCCAGCATGGTGAGGGGGAACAGGGTGCATTTTCAGGGGCTGGGACAGTGCGGTGGCAGGTTAGACCCTGGGGCTGAGTCTTCTCCATGTGCAACTTTAAGGAGATTAAAACAGACTGTGCTCTCTGCTGCCCAAGGAAGAGGGACCCATGATGGTTATCTTACTTTGTGCTGCCTCAAAGATGTAGAACTTCCTACCAAGTTTTCCATCTGTGTTTCTTTTTCCTCTTTTTTGTTTTACCTTTTTTTTAAAGCAGTTTGTTAAAATTCATTAAAAATACTGTATAGTTTAACTTGATGTCATACTGGATCCTTAAAAAAAAAAAGAGATGTGGTAACTCGGATTTTTAAAGAGCTCTTTAGTTCTAGGTAGCTGGTTTTTGCTGTTTAATATGTAGTAAGTTCAGTGTATGCTTTACTGTAGGAGTAAAAGAGAGTCCAAACCAAGGAAGGCTAATCCTGTCTTTACAGAAGGGCTTGGTGGTGATGGAGGCTGAGTGTGGGACCAGATGAGGACTGTGGCACCCACCTGAACCCTTGCTCTGCTCCTGCCTTGGGCCATGGTTCACTCTGCTCTTGCCCAGCACAGCTGCCAGGGGTTCAGTGGTTGCCCTGAGCACTTGAGCACAGCACTGGCAGCCAGGATCAGTACCCAGGGCTCAGAGCCTGCAGAGAGGCTCATCTTCGGTAGGAGGAGGGTGTGAGATGGAGGCAGCTACAGCCTCCATGGGCTTTTGTGGCTCTGCTGTTTCTTTCTGAGGCAACTCCTGGCCAGAAGAGGGTTTGGAGAAATCATTAGCTGGCTGTGCCCTGCTCTCTTCCCTCCCCAGGAGCCCAGCAGGGCTGCCTGGGTGACTGCCTGGCGCTTGGGGCAGAGGAGCGTGGTGGTGACCCCAGACACAGCTCCACACTGTGTGGTGGCTACGGAGCTGCCAGATCCTGTGCCCTTGTTATAGCTGGACACAGAGACTGTTGGGGGGTGTTTCTCTTGTGCTGAGCCGCTGGGCAAGCCCTGGATATCCCAGGGAGGAGCTATGGCTCTGCCTAGGATGTGGCAACAGCCAAGAAGTGCCCTGGGCAGAGAGACTCATCAGGGCTGTGTGCATGGGGCCCCATGCCAGGGAGAGAGGGGATGCTGTGGAGAGCTCGGCGGGGATGAGCCCAGGTCCAGGTCATCAGCTGGTGCCCGTGGATAGGTGCCTCCAGGTTCAAAAACATCATGCTGCAGGATTAGAACATCATTATTAGGACTGGCCATGAGTCTATGGTGACTCAGTTGCTTGTTTCATTTGCTGCCCTGCAACAGCCCAAATCCAGTAGAAGCCCATGGAGAACATGCAGCTGGAGCTTGCAGGTGGAGGACCTGTGTGGGGTGGGCACCTGAGTGGCCACTGAGAGTGTATATTTTTATAGGAGCATTTTCTAGTTGGAAGCAGCAGTGTTGCCTGCAGGGGGTAGGGGAAGCAGGTCCATCTCTGTTGTCGTGCCTTTGGGTCATGTTTTGTCCAGTGAGGTGGGAGGTGATGGAAGTAGCAGGAGTGTCAGGAGCTCTGTGCTGCGTGGGGAGGCAGGGGCTGGCCTGGGAGCTGATGTCCCTGGGGCATCACACTGCAGGGCTCTCTGCTGACTGCTGGTGTTTCCTTTTCAAACCAAAGAGCAGTTGGGGCCAAAGCCCTTTGGGGAGTAAACCATGTTT
This sequence comes from Daphoenositta chrysoptera, assembly GCA_013397915.1. NCBI lineage: Eukaryota > Metazoa > Chordata > Aves > Passeriformes > Daphoenositta > Daphoenositta chrysoptera. The sequence continues at coordinate 389,650 of VZRO01000587.1, read as the reverse complement.
CTACTCTCCACCTGTTGCACTTCGCTTCTGGTGTTTATTTCAAGCGACTTTCAGGCTCCTGCCTCTTCTTGGCTTCTCGCATCCTTCACTGCCCTGCAGCACGTGAGAGAGTTGCTGTGCTGGAGCTGGTGTGCCATCAGCCCCGTGGCAAGTGCTCGTGCCAGTTCAAGACCTGGTTGCCAGACCACCCGAGGATGCTGTGTGAGGCTGGGTAGCGGGTGGTCCCTCCTGAGGGGTGGTTCTCTTTGGCAGGCAGTCTGAGCATAGGGTGCTGCTGGGGAGGCAGCAGGGAGGGTTAGGTTGGGCAGAGGTTGTGTGGATGTTGTCCAGGACATAAATCCTGCTCCCTAGGGCTGTTCCTCTGGCTTGCTGGGTCCAGGAAAAGGTAGTCTGTAACCTGGCTTTTACTGACCTTCACTTCCTCTTTCCCTATGTAGGATGCCTTTAACTGTCTCAGCCCCTTCCCTTCCACAGCTTATACTTTTAAAAGACATTCTCAGCTTCTTTTCTCTTTGTTCAGTTCTTTATTTGTAAGCAGTGGTTTGTTTTTCATCCCTTTTTCCATACTGATTGTGAAGTCTCTTCCTTCGTTCCCACCTCCCTCTGCTCGCCCCAGCCCCAAATTCCTTTCCCAGGCTGAGGCTGGATCCAGGAGATACCAAACCACTGATGGTGAGATCAGGTATTTAGGACCTGAATCTTGGTGGAATCCAGTGGGTGCTTCTGGTCCCTCCCCACAGGAGGCCATCCCTCTCACTGGGCATGGGCAATGCCTGTGGCCTGGCAGCTTGGCTTGGCCAGATCCTGCCCATGCTCTGGCAAGCAAGTCCAAGCCAGGACCAAGGGCCAGAACAGAGCTGTAGGAAATGGGGACTGGGGTGGGAGCAGCCATTTGCATGGCGGGTCCCTTTGTCACATCTCCAAGGCTGGGGATTGAGTCAGTGAAGGACTGTCAGACATTCCTGGGGAGACGTCGTGGCTCTGGGGTGGGCTCAGACTCTGGGGTGGGCTCAGACTCTGGGGCGGGCTCAGATGGCACAGTTAGTTCCCCTGGGAGTGCCTCTGGAGCAGCTGTGTGCATCAAGCAGGCAGCTGAGCTGAGTTAGCTGTGGCAGGGACACCCCTGGGACCATGGGTATGCCCAGGTGGCCCTGCCAGCTCTCTGGTGAGCAGCTGCCATCTCTGCAATCTGGGTGGGAAGATGTGCATGCTCTGGTCTTGGGGCCCGTGTGCTGGACTGGGGGACAAAGGGGAAAGCATCCTCTTACAGAGTTTTGGGACCATCTCTGGGCGCTCAAGCCTGCCCTTGCAGGGAGGAGAGGAGGGAGGAGAACACTTTCTGCACTTCCCTTGGGTATTTACCATCAAGTCCAGGCTGCAGCTGAAGCCTGGCCATTAAAAAATAGGCAAAACTCTCTTGTTATACATTAAATTTTGTCTCTTTCTCTGTTGGGTGGCGAGTTCACGTGTGGGAAGGTTCCTGTGCACGCAGGTGAAATGCTGAGATTCAATAAGGGCAGGCCAGTGAGGTTTGGGGCTGGCAGCTCCTCCCAGGCCCAGTGAGCACCCAGCTTCTCCCCAGCTGCCCGGCTTCCTCCGCAGCATCTCCTGGCAGCTGCCTCTGACACTTCCTGGATGTGAAGATGCTGCTCTCACAGCGTGCCTGGGATGCTCAGTGGGGAGAGCAGGACCACAGGTGGGAGCTGGACCGTGGGCTTGTCTCTGAGTGCCTCTAAGCCGTGCATCTGAGGGACTTCATGGTCAGTGAGGTTCTTGGGCTCCTCCCAACCTGTGGTCATGACTCCGGTAGAGTTCCCAGGGCTGTCGGAAGTTGCAGCCAAGGTTGCTGAGGTTTGTGTGGCTTGCAGTGCCTTTAACACTGCTCTCCGTGTGTTTCTAAGATGATACTCCATGTATGTGTGTATATATATTGTAATAACACATCCTGCTCTTCTGTGTGAGTGTCAAATGGTTTTGCTTTACTAATAAATTTATAGTTATTTATACCTTCCTGTGGGTGTGTAAGATTTCTGGAGTGGAGACCATGTGCCAAGCACTGCCTCCTCATCTCTCTTTGCGCTCTGTCTGGCTCTGCCTGGGTTTTTTTTTCATGTTTTCTTTCTTTCCCCTGAACTTTTTTGAAGTAGAATTGATGGTTCACCTTCCTGTTAATCAGAAGATGCAGGGTACGAGTGGGCTTCCAGAGGCTGGAAGCAAACACAAGCAGAGTCTGCAGTGGGGTTTTGCCCCTTGCTAGAGCTGGAATGATCCCTCCCCATTGCAAGACTCCTCCTTGGGAGCTTCAGGACAGGAGCAGGCAGGAGTCTCCTCCTGCCAGAAAGGAGCAGCTGTTCAAGGGGTAGAAGCTGATGCTTGTTGTGCTCTGGGGATCCCAGCCCCACATAAAACTGTCCAGCCTTTTCCAGAAGGTGTTTTGCATCCCCCCATCCTGTGATGGCAAGAGAGCAGCCTGCTACAGAGGTGCTGGGGCCGGGCAGGATGGGTACCTGTTGTCCACAGGGATGGAGACACCCATAGAGCCAGGGAAGGAGGAGCTGGGTCAGGGAGCTCCAGCGCTGCTCCAGGGAGCTCTGGACATACAGAAACAGGCTGGACATGGAGCAGAGAAGCCATGCTGGTACCTGGATTCCAGGGTGTCACTGCGGCCCGGATTAGGGGCAGTGGGAAAGGCTGGCAGTCGTGCAGGGCTGGAGGTAAACGGATCAAGCAGCAATTGGCAGGCTCAGCAAGGGGAGGCTTAGCTCAACCCAGCCCAGATTTGCTCTCGTTGCTCTGGAGCTGGGGCAGAGCTGTGGGTGGAGCACCCTTGGCTCATCACCCTCGGCACATCACCTTGTGTCACCCCTCGGGCTTTGAGCAGCTCCACTGCTGCTCCTCTGCACATCCCTGCACCCACCCGCACATGGGTGACAGGGCTGCCTTCCCCACAGCGCTGCCGGTGAGTGCCTGGGGTAGCTTTGCTGGCTCCGGGGATTCTGAGGGTGCTCAAACTTGCTCGATTTTGGGGTTTTCTTTGCAGCACCCTGCACCAAAACCAGGCTGGCTGCTGGGAGCCCGGGCACTCAGGACAGCTGAGTGCCAGTAATCCCATTTGCAGGCAGCGCAGGGCTAATCCTCGCAGAGCCCTGAGCGGATTGAGGTGGTTTGGGGGAGTCAGTGGCGAGCTGCAGTGGCCAAGGGAGCCCACGCACCCCAAGGGTGGCTTCCCAGGGAGGCAGTGGTGAGCCTGCAGGGGTAAGTGGCAGCGCTGGAGGCGAGGGACGTGGCTGGGATTTTTGCAGGGCCACCTCTGCACATCACAGCGGGGTTTGGTGCTCGGAAACAGCCGGAGGATGAGCTGTGCCGGTCCATGGGGAGCACTGCTGCGAGGGCTGGGTAGTGTGGAGGGTTTAATCAGCTGCTGGGGGGAAGGAAAGGCCACGGTGCTCCCTGCTCCAAATGGGGCTGCGGGTCTGTGCCCTTCTTCTTGCTCTTAGAAACGAGACTAAGGCCCTTTGCTGGCTGGCAAAAGGAACTGCCACAACAGGTGGTGGCACTGCTGGGTGCCTGCAATGCAGCAGGATGCAGGAGGCTGCCAACTCTTTCGTGCCATTGCAGGCAAATCCTGGCTACTTATTCCTATTTCTTTCAGCAACTAGTTTTATGGGGACCCACAAATGTTTCTGCCCATTTCTTGTTCAGATTTGGCAGAGGAACGGCCTCTGCCCTGCACTTTCCTTCCCAGACCAAGGACAGGCGTAGGGTCCAGCCTTTTACAGCTGCACAAGCTCATGTCGAGGGAGGAGGAGCCCTTGACTGACAAGGGGGGCTCGCTGCAGCCTCAGGGAGCTTTCTCTGGGATTGTGTAGTCTCAGTTATGTCTGTGGACCCTGGGCTTCTTTGGGAGCTGTGAAGTGCCAAAGCATGGGTGGAAATGCCTCTGCTGCACAGTACTGCCAGCTTTTCCTTGCTGTTCCCGGGGCATTCGCAGCTCCTTAATCCCTTACACCCAGTGAGAGACAAAAGGTAATTTCATTGGTTTCTGGTTGTCAGGCCTCTTGGGAAGTGTTTTACAGCCACACCATCCAGCTTTGGGGTGTGAGGGTCTCCAGGAGAGCTGACCCTGCCCATGTGAGCTGGGGGCTGAAGTGCTGCATGGAGTGATGCTTTGGCTGCATCCAAACCTGGCTCCTGGCCTTGCTGAGGTGCAGGCAAGCAAAGGGCTGAGGACACACATCACCCTTCCTGCAAACCCCAGCCTGCTTAGATTTAAGGAGCCAGGCTTTGGAGAGCCCCCAGTGAGCCATCTCAAGGGAACTGAAGATGTTCTGCATGCCTGAATGCTGCATGAGGGGTTAGTTCAAAGAGCCCCAAAGTGCTGAGCAGCTTCCAGCCTCTACCTGCTGCATGTAGGACTGGGATCATGTGTGTAACTGGGACTGAAACTGCCGTGCAGTCTCCTGGCTGAGCTGGAAGGAGCTCAGGGATCTGCTTTCTTTTGCCCTTCACAGGTATCACCTGGGGGCTGTCTGAGGTGCTCCTAAGCCCTTCATTGAGCAGAGTGGGTTATCTTTAGAGGGGCATTTTGGGCAGAGTGCAGCTCTTCAAAGGGGCAACAGCAGGAGACACCCCCAGTTTGAGCTGGATGAGAGCCCCCAGCTCTTGTCTGGTACCTAAGAATGGGAATGTGCAGCATCACTTGGCTCGCTGGTGCTGTATCCCAGCCTTGGAGCTGCCTCACAAAGGGAAAGAAGAGACCCAAAAAGACCAAGCCTGGATAGCTGAATCCCTGCTCTGCAACATCCTACTTTTACCTACCCTATCAACATCACAGCAGCCGGTGCTGGCTGCCTTTGCTGTGCTTGTCAGAGCCCCCAGCAGGTACCTGCCCCAGCAGCCACCACGTCCCTGGGATGTGGCTGAAAGGTGGTGGAGCAGAGTTGTTTTGTAGGGACAGAAAGAGGGGATATGTGTGTTGGGACATGAACTTTCTCATAAAAAAATTCTGTTCAAATTACTGTTCAATTTCCCTCAAATGAAAAATGGTGGGGAGAGTAGAGGACCCTGAGCAGAGCATCACAACTTCTGTGATCTGTCTGCAATGGCTTCCTAGTCCTAGTTGTGAAAATAAAACACCTAAATGAGGAGCTACTTTTAGGAAAAGCAAGTTTAACTGTAAGCTTCAAACAGAGAGTGTAGTTTGCTCACAATAGCAGTGAGGGATGAGGAGCTGAGCAGGGTTTGGTCTGGCTGTGCTGCAGTGCCGTGTTTCCCGAGCAGGACGTGGAAACGGAGGGATACCAAGGACATTTTGGGCTGCTGTGGAGACAGCGTGAGCAGCTGGGGCAGCCGGTGTTCCCTGGGCAGTGTGCACCCCTGCTGCTGGCCTCTTGCCAGCTGGAGACCCCTCGGCACTGCCCGCAGCCAGCGGGATGATGGGCTGGATCAACCGGGTGGTTCCCCAGCCCCCGGCGCCCCAGGTGACAGAGGAGACCCCTGTGCGGGAGCCGGAGCCGGTTAAGGTGAGCAGGGAGCCACTTTGGGGGTGGTGGGGACACCATGAGCATGGTGAGAGATGCCTGATGCCTCTGCATCCATCCCCAGCACCGCGGCACCCAGGGATGCTCCACAGCATCCCCAGGGGGATGGGGGCCAGGATGCATTCCTGCTCGGAGCTGCTGGGAAGCAGCAGGAAAGGACGGGGAGTCCCTGGGGTTTGCAGGCACCTTTTAACAGGGACAGTGTCCCCTGTGCCTCTCCCTCTGACACCTTCTGCCTTTTGCCCTGAAGGCACCGACAGGAAAGGCCAGCGGCCCCACGGATGCTGCTGAGCAGGCACGCCCTGAGGGTAAGCCGCACACTGGCCCAGGCTGCACATCACACCAGTGCTCCTTTACCCCGTCCCACTCCTGCCCGCCATCCTGCGGGCTGCCAGAGTGGTGACAGGAGCTTGCCTTTTTTCTTCCCTGCTGCCATTGGAGAAACGGAAAAGAAAGTGGCCTTTGTGGTCTCTGAGGACTCAAGTTCTGTGTTGGAGAGGTACGGTTCCTGCACCCTTCAGTGTGCAACACGATTTGCTTGGGATTTTGCTTTTTGTGGGGGGCTGGATGCCTTGGATGGCGTTCCCAGCTTGACTCACACCCTTCCCTGGCAGTGTGGGGAGTAGTGTGCTCTCCTGGCTCTCCTATGGGCTGGAGAAGGTGATTCCCCAGCCAGCCCTAGCCCCAGGGCTGCAGGCACTTGGGAAGAGCTTCGAGACAAGCATCGACATTGCTGATGAGGTAGGAGACAGATCTGGGCAATGGTTTTGTGTATTTGAGCTTCTACCTCTTTTTACCTTTTCTTCTTTTTTTCCTTCTTATCACTCTCCCAGTGCTAACTGGGAGCACTAAACCTGCCCTGCATGGGTTTCTGCCTTCATCCGTCCCTGGGGAAAGGGCAGGTTTCCCTCCCCACTCAGCGGGATGGTCCCCCTCTCGGCTGTGGGGTTTTCAGGGAGTCTGTTTGGCTTTTCAGACAGAGGTCCAGGTCCTTGGGGAGGACGACGATGGTCTGGGTAAGGAGAGCTGGGAGTTTGTAGTTTACAGCATCCCGGGACTCCCACCCCCACCTCCCTGACCGGTGATGCCGGCACTCTTGTCCCCTTGCGCTGCCGGATGGGGGGAGCCGAAGCTCCCAGCAGTGCAGATTCCCCACAGCAGTGCTGTCCTTGCAGAGATAACCCCCGTCGACACCGAGGAGGACGTCTCCGAGGGCGAAGCGGAGACCGGCGAGGAGGAGTGGTGGGTGCCCAGCGAGGCTGGGGGGGATGCGGGAGGGCAGGAGGGCGCAGGATGAGCTCCCCGAGCGTGGGCTCTCCCCGCAGGGCAGGAAAGCGGGTGCTCAACTGGCTGTCACAGGGCTTCGAGAGGATTGTGCCGCAGCCAGAGGCGATGAAAAAGCCGGAGGTGAGCACTGCCCAGCTCGGAAAGACTGGGGGGGCTGCCGGGTAGAGATGAGAGTGGGGCGAGCTCCCTGCCTTCATCCTCCTGCACACCCCAGCTGGGACCGTGGGGAGGAAAACCCCAAGGGAATTCAGCAGAGCAAACAGAGACCTCTGGGTGCTGTCCCGGTGTTCCTCAACCTGGCTGCGTGCAGGGAGGACCCTTCATTTGGGACAGAACCGCTGGTGTCAGCAGCGCTGGGGTCTGGGTTTAATGGTTGTTGTCGGGGAAATGGGGCTGAAACCGCAGCGGGGGCTGCGTGGGGCTGAGCATGTGGGTCCGCTTGCGGCGGGGGACATGTCCACCCGGGGTGGCCTGAGGCACGTCCATCCGTCCCTCTGTCCCTCTGCAGACAGAGCCGAAGAAGAGCGAAGGCGCGGTGGAAGGTGAGCGATCCGACCCCCCTCCCTGGGTGCCCGGCTGCGGGCTGGCACCGCGGCTGGCACTGCCCCTCGTCTCCCTGCCAGGATTCCCCCTGGGCCGGCAGGGGTGGGGACACGGGCCCCGCCATCACAGCACCGCCCCTACACCACTCCTGTCCCCAAAGTGCCCGTGTCCTCGGCCCAGGCTGGGTCCCCAGGGAAGAGGCTGCCAGGGAAGCCCCCGAGGCCTGTCCCCTTCCTGGCTTGCTCCCCTTCCCAACGACTTATAACTGCTGCACTGCCCATCCTCCTTCTTCTGTCGAATAAACCTGAGCAGGCACAAAAGGGACTAAAACCCAGGCAAAGTCAAAATCCAGCACTTCAGCCAGACAGAGCAGCCCAGCGGCAGCAGCAGCCCAGGGGCAGCCGGAGCCGGTGACCGCCCTCCCCCCGCAGTCCCTGGCTGTGGACAGCAGCAGGTGACAGCAGTGGCACCTTCTGCCAGCCTCTGGTGGCCAGAGGAACGGCTGATGCGGGAGCAAAGGCTCTGGCTGCCAGGTCTAACAGTGGTTTCCTGTCTCCAGGATGTACACCTGGTTTGTCCAGGGGCTGGAGAAGGTGATGCCGCAGCCGGTGCCCAGGGAGAAGCAGGACACACAGGTACGCTGTCTGATGGACAGGGAAAGAGCACGGGAGCACCACATCCCTGCTGAGCAGGGCATCCCCTGCCAGGCAGATGACTCTAGATCAGAGCTGGGACCTGCTGTGGTTGGGACTGTCACCAAGTTCTGTCAAGAGAGCAATTCCCCATGACCTGCTTGGCTGATGAAAGCCAGTATTTGGCTTCTAAGCAGCAAGAGATCCCATAGCAGGTGCTTTCTTTACTGTGTCCTTGCCTTTCTGTGCAGCACTGGGTGGTGTCCAGGCTCTGGCATCTCACCCGGGGTGGTCCCAGCTCTAAGGAGAAGCTTTACAAAACTCTCCTTTCCTTCCCTGGGCCCCAGGCAAACTCACTTATGTGCTCCTATCCTGTACCATTGAGTGTGAGGATGCTTGTGCCCATGGCCAAGCCATCCAACTTGCCACAAGAATGGGGTATTTAGGGTAAAAGGGTCACCTTTACAGAAAATGGGGCATTGAGGGTAAAAATTAAGGGTTACTGAAAATGGGCAGTGTCTCATGGTTCCCTTCTGCTCTTGACAGGGAGTGGCCGCAGAAACCTCCAGTCCTGTGGAACAAAGTAAGTGATAGTTCCGTCTCTTCCTGATGGTTTGACTGCCAAGCCTGTCAGGAAGGTTATTGGGAAGAGGGGTCACTGGCAGCTTTTATCCCCTGGTCTGCCCTGGGTGCCAGCTCGGGAGCCCCTGGAATCCCCCAGGGAAGCCATGGGAGGTTGTTGACACTTGAGAAGAGGGAGCTGTTGCGAAGTTGTGGCGTGGGCTTGGTAAAACTCAGGCTGAGGGAGTCTCCAAGTGCAGCATCCCACATCCTCAGGCCCCAGGTTTTGAGGCTAGTGCTGATATCAAGGACTGTCCAGAGCTGTGCTGGAGCTGGAGGGATTTGATCAAAGAATTACAAGGGAATTCAAACCTGGTGCTTTCTTTCCCTCCTTTGGTGTTTGCCAAGCCTGGTGTGAGATGTCTAGGAAGGTACCCCAGGAAAACAAACTGCTGGGATTAGATGTCTTAGAATGGAGTCATGGTTGTGGAAACACCTGCAGGGTTCACACTGCTGCTTGCCTGTGGAGGGGATCAAGCACCAGCTCTGCAGGCAGAGGGGCTTGGCTCCCCACACCAGCCACTTTGAGGGGTGCTGGACACAATGCAGAGCCACAGCACCCTCTGAGGATGGTCTGGGCAGGGTTACACACCCCTGTGCGAGTGCTTGAAAGGAGTGGCTGGCTGGGCTGTGGGAGCTCCTGATGGGAGCAGGGCCCTGCCGAGGCACACAGAAAATGCACTCCCCCAGGGATACGCTGTGAGGTTGCCCCCGCCAGGCCAACAGCCCCTTGGCAGAACCTCAGGGAGGGAAATCCTGGGGGAAGGCATTTCTCCACGTGTTTGTACAAACTGGAGACGTGTGTGCTGCCCTGGACCTCAGAAAGAGGCAAAGCCAGGGATGCTGCTGCATGTGCTGGGTGGGCACAGCCTTGGTGCCCAGCTGGCTTTGGTGCCTAGAGGCATCTCCAGGTCACTTACCCTGCCCAAAAAGGCAGCGATTGCATCGAGCAAGAGATCTGCCCTGGCACCAAACTGCCAGCACGCTCATTAATGTTTTCCTTCTCCTTTTGTTTCAGGGGGCAAAGGGGCTTAGCGCCTCTGAAACAAACGGAAAACGAAGACCGTGGCAAACCAGCCCTTCCCACACCCAAATGAGACCAACCCGAGGAGAAAGCGCAGCTGGGGAGGAAAAGCAAAGGGGAATCTGCAAATGATCTCTAGCTCCCTCCCAGCTGGGGCAGTGGAGACCCAAGGCTGGCACAGGGAGCCAGTCCCAGGGCTGTTCCACTTGGCTCCCTCTTTGCCCTGGGATTGGAGCTATTGGTTTTGCAGGATGATGTCTATAAGATGGGAGCTATAATTTATAGGATGGTAGAAAAGCATCACTCAGGACACCTGGGTGGCAGAAAGCCTCTTGCTACAGTCTCCCAGCACTCCTGGCCCTCTCATTGTCCCCACAACATCTCAATATTCACCCCGAGACCCCCAGCTGAAATCTACTGGCTTCTTTGAGTCAATTTCTGCCTCTCAGGTTTAATGTTATAAACCTCTTGAAGCTCTTGTCAGCTCCTTGTTGCTTTTCTTTCATAACTGAGTGTTTCCTCCCAGCAAGTGGAAAGGGCTCTGATTTGCAGCAGCAAATCAGGTGGGTGAGGTTAATCTCTAGGTGAATAGGTAGGAGTTACTCATTAAAAATATTTGCTGGGGCTCTTCTAAGAGAACTTACCCCAAACTTTCCTCACCCCCAACTACAGCTGCTCCCTCCTAAAGCTCACATCTCCACGGATGCAGCTCTAACTGCAGCAGCACCAATGTCCCAGCAGGGAAGGGATTCCAGGGGCTGTCTCCAGCCCAGAGATGTGCAGGCAGGCGTGGCCAGTGCAGGCACACTGGGCTAAGGGGGGTGAGAGCCCCCTGCACCCCAGGCTTTGGGTACAGACCTTGGAATAGCAGACTGGTTTGGGTTGTGAGGGACCTTTGAAGATGATCTGGTCCAACCTCCCTGCCATGGGCAGGGACACCTTCCATTCAGGTTGCTCCAGGCCCCATCCAACCTGGCCTTGAACACTTCCAGGGATGGGGCAGCCACAATTCACCATTTCTTCCTTATGTCCAAGGTGAATGTCCCCTCTTTCAGTTTAAAACTGTTGTCCCTTGTCCTTACAGACTTTGGTAAAAAGTCTTTTTCCATATTTTGTATAAGCCCCTGATGTATTGACAGGCCAGGTTAAGATCTCCCACTGTTGCATCTCTTTAGGACCATCCAGGCAACTGTAACAATGAGTTGTGAGCCAAGAGACGGCCCCGAGATCCATCCCCTGTGCTTATAATGAATCCTGCTTGTACCAGGACACAGTTTTAGCATTCACCTCATTTTCATACAATATATCCAAAAGTCATGGTGTGTTTTAAAAGCCATCTCCCTGATTGCTGTCCCATGTTTTACTTAATAGAAATCCAGAGGGAAGGGGCTCTGTGGACACCATGGGGTGGGTAAATAAGCCACAGGTATGACACTGCATGGGTTTCCTGCCTTTCTGTAGTTCAATTTGCACATTTCCTATTAGCTTTGCTGTGGACATGTAAGTTTTGCTGTCAGGCAGACCTCAAAATAAACTGGATTTACAGTAAGCAGATGTGCTTCCTCCTGCTGTTTCTCTGGTGTGAGCCTGACGTGGGAGGATGGATAGCCCTGGGACACGGAGAGGGCTCATCATGGGTCAGACTCCTCACTCTGCAGCTGGCCTACAGCCCCCCAGTAACCTGCCATGGGCTTTGCCCCAGTGATGCTGGGAAGTGACAAGGGGTGTGGGATGTTCCTTGCCTGGGAGAGTGCTCGGAGTGGACAGGACATGGTGCTCCAGTGTTGTGATGTGGGCTCTGCGTTGGGCCTTGCAGACCCAGGGCCCTTGGGCTGTGCTAGGACAGCAATTCACTGGGGGTTCACAAGGGAAAGGCTTTGGGCTCTTCCAGATTGCAAGGAGAGACAAAACGTGGCCTGGAGATGGGCCAGGTCACTGCTGGTGGAGGTGGCTACATGTGTAGGGAAGCCAGCAGTCATCTGTGTGCAGAGGGTTTCAGCTGTCATAGAATCCCAGAACGGTTTGGGTTGGAAGGGACCCTAAAGCTCAACCAATTCCAACCCCCCTGCTATGGGCAGGGACACTTTCCACTGGACCAGGCTGCTCAAGGGCTTCATGGGGTTCTGGCTGCACTTGGCACAAAATGGTGAATTTTGTTCTTCCTTCTGGCAAGGGTGCCCACGGTAATGTCCAGCACAACTCAGGGGCAGCAGGGCTGCCCAGCTCTGTGCAGGCTGAGAGCTGCTTCAGCACTGCCCCATTGAGCAGAGGAAACCTGGGGTCTGCCCTGGCCTCTCGAGCATGTGCTGCTGTCACTTCATCACCTCCCTTTCCCCATTCCTGTTTCAGTTCCTGCAGCCCCCGAGGAGCAGGAGCAGACCCACCTCGCTCTGCAAGAGATTGGTGATGACGGGGTTAACGAAGAGGGGACGGCCTGGGCTCACACGGCTGAGCTGGAGGCAGATGCTCGTTCCCTTCCCACCATACAGGAGGAACCTCAGGAAGAAGAGGACAGGTAGGGGAAGGGAGATGCTGTTGATAGGCAGGTCTGTGTGTTCTCCACTCACCAGCGGGGTGGCCATGGGAGGGGATGAGCCTGTCCCTGGACATCCATCCCTGAAAGTGCTGGCGGTGCAGGTGGCGGCTGAGGGTTCTAAAAAGGGGGGCATTCCCCACTAGGACCCAAAAGATACTTGAGCAAGTGTCTTCTGGTGTCTTGATTTGGGTCAGGGCAGGTGGTGGCAGAGCCATGAGAGCAATGATCACAGTGCCCTGCAAAGGACAGGTGAGGGAGGCTCTGCTTAGGCTCCTGTAAGTAGATTTTGGGCCCAAGGAAAGAGGCCTTGGACCTTGCTCCCATTACAGTCCCAGCTGTAATGGCATTCAGAAATGGAAGTTGTCTCTGTATAATCCACCCTTACTTCTCCCAAAAGAACCCCCTGCTGAGGTCCCCTGAGGGCTGGGCAGTGTGTTCAGAGCCAGGAGCGAGCTGTGTTGCAGCAGGGGGGTGAGAGGTGTCCATGCCAGCTCACCAGGGGTTTCTGAGCCCCCCAAAACTCCCCCTGAGCCCAGCACACCTGGGTGAGCACTGCAGTTCCCACCTCCCACACGGGAAGTGCTCAGCTCCTCTAAGCACAAGCGGTGCCCTGAGCTCTCTTCTGCTCAGCTCTGGATATGCAGGGCTCCTCACGGGAGGCTCACACACTCCCTGGATTTTACCTAACAAGTTTCTCCTCTCCAGACTATGCTTGTGCTCCCCAAACACTACGAAGGGGGAAGAGGAAAAGGAAGAGGAGAATAAGAAGGAGGAGGAGGAGAGGAAGAAAGAGGAGGAAGAGGAGAGGAAGAATGAGGAGGAAGAGGAGATGAAGCAAGAGGAGGAGGAAGAGGAGGACAAGAAAAAGGAGGATGAGGAGAGGAAGCAGGAGGAGGACAGGAAAAAAGAGGAAGAGGAGACAAAGCAAGAGGAGGAGGAGGACAGGAAAGAAGAGGAAGAGGAGATGAAGCAAGAGGAGGAGGAGGACAGAAATAAGGAGGAAGAGGAGACAAAGCAAGAGGAGGAGGAGGACAGGAAAAAGGAGGAAGAGGATAGGAAGAAAGAGGAGGAGGACAGGAAGGAAGAGGAGGACAGGAAGAAAGAGGAAGAGGAGAGGGAGGAGGAGGCAAGGAAGGAAGAGGAGGAAAAGGAGAGGATAAAAGAGGAGGAAGAGGAGAAGAAGAAAGAGGAGGCGAGGAAAAAAGAGAAAAAGAAGAAGAAAGAGGAAAAGAGGAAAGAGGAAGATAAGAAAGAGGAGGAGCAGGAGGCGAGTGCAGAGTGAGTGGCTCCCGTTGCCTTTATGGCTTTGTTGGAAATGAGCGTGATCGCAGCTGTTGTTTTAACTGCGTTCACCAGCGGGAGAGGCTGAAACACCAGGGCAGAGCAGAGCTCCCAGCCTGGGGAGGGATGGGGAGCGGGAGGGATGGGGAGCGGGAGGGATGCTGTGGGGACCCGGCTCACCCCAGGGCTCGCTGCTGACGCGGCACCTGGTGACAGCGAGTGTCTCCTGGTGACAGCGAGTGTCTCCTGGTGACACGGGCTCCTTCTCCATCGCGGCCGCCCGTAGCAACCGCAGCCCCCCTTGCGCCTTCCTGAGAGGCGGGAGCGGCTTCGGGAGATGGTCCGTGCTATTTAAGCCATTTCCAGTAATTCAGGGCACTCGGGATTATTTTGGGTGTTACAGAGCTGAATGTAAAGACAGGATTATGTGTTGTGTCTGCAAATGCTGCTTCATACAAGTAGGTACGATTTTACATTTTTTCCTGTTAGAGAAAATAGCCGAGTTCTTGTCAGCTGTGGTGGCTTTGGTCTAGATGGTATTGAGACACATTTTTCTGGTCAGTTTAATAATTTGCTTTGATTTCACATGAGATAAACATTTAGGGATTTATTACCTAGTACTATAATATTATTTTCTGTTAATGCCTCTAAAGTAGCTAGATTTTCAGGAAGAAGTTGAAAACACATGATTACTCAGTGTCTAACCCATATGTTTGTGTTTCATCAAAATCTGTTCCTGGAGATTCACTGCAGAAACTTGAGCTTCAGTTGTGGGGTGAATGAGATGCTACTCCATCTTTCAGTGTGTTTATTTATTGGGAAAAGACAGAGAGACCAACAGGTTTTCTAGTTTAGGATGGAAAGATTTGTGATTGCATTTGAAAGGAGCATAATTTTTTAAAATTTTAAGGGGGAAAGTTATTAAAAATAACAAAACAAGTATTTTCATGCATTTAGCTATCTTAAATTTCTTCTCATTATCCAAAATTCCTGCTTTGCATTTCTTCGCAGGAAAGAGCAAATCAAGAGATAATGCACAGAGCAACACGTGAAGTGCTTTTATTTCAGTTATGAAGTTATATTAAAACAATAAAATCAATCTTGAGAGCCCTTTTGTCAGAATGGTGGAGCTGAGGTCTGTGCTTCCTGCTGAAGGAAAATGAGAATTATGTGTCCTGGTGGTGTCTTGCACAGGCAAACGTGGGATTTGAATAGTGCTTGTGGGAAAGCCTTGCCTGGAAGTTAGGCTTTGGCTTTTCATTTGGCCCATTTTAATTACATGAGAAATGATTATGCACAGGAGGAGAAACATTCTGCCTGGATCTTTCTGCCTCTGCAGTTTTGGCTTATGCACATGCGGTGCCCTGTTTCTTTCACGCACCTCTCACCTGGTCTCCCAGGCAGTATTTCTTCTCTCCCCTCCAGACCCCTGCTGCAGCCACCTTGTCTCCCTGCTGATAAGGGTGTGGATGAAGCCTGCCTTGCCGAGGAGGCCCTCAGGGTTGAGCAGCTGGAAGAATTTGAGATAAGTAATCTCGAAGGTGCTCTTATCCAGGTACGGCATCGCTGCCCGCTTGGGCTCGGGTCTGCCATGGGCTCTTGCTGCTCAGCAAGTGCTGGGGCCTCAGAGCTTCTCCCAGGGGATGCAGAGCCCTGGGAGGAGCAGGGACTGGGCTGGGCGCTGGCCACGTTTGCCACCAAGATGTCCCCACGCCAGAAGCTGGGGCAGCAGCAGAAGCTGTGGCTGGAGGGAGGGCTCCTTCCACCCTGCAGAGTGGGCACTGAACAACGAGCTGAGAGTCTGGTGGGCAGGGGGGATGTGGGGCATCCAGTCAAGCTGCAAAGTCTGCTCTTTTACTGACAGAGTGGGGCTTTTTCTCCTTAAAATGGCTTTTTTCATTTTGAAGGTGGACGAGGAGACAGCTGAAGCTGCTGAAACCTATGCTGAAGGTATAACCCGTAGCAGTATGATGCCAAACTGGGATGAAGTGAAGCAGGGTATGCAGTGCCTGGTGGGGGGAGAATCCAGCTTCTCCTTTCCTGCTGTCAGGGAGCAGGCAGCTGAGATCTCTGCAGCGTGGGCCTGCAGGGGCAGCCAGGGCTTTTCACTGGGGTGAAGCACCCTGTGGGCACAGCACGAGTGCAATACTGGCATTGTCTGGAGCTGGCTCTGAATGTACGAGGCTGAGTCCTGTCGATTAGGCAATCCCTGATGGGAAATAAGAGTTTCTCCTTCAGCTGGAGAACGTACAGGGATAAAAAGTATTTTCTCTACCACTTTTCTCCATTTGGGGAGTAACCAGTGGCATAAAGCACATTTTAATATAACGTTTTAGGAAGCAATGGTTGGTAATGAAAATTAGGTGATGAGCTCCCCTTGCAGCCTTACTGAGCAAAGGCACATCCTGGCATAACTCCACTGACATTGGAGAGATGCACAGGGAATGGCTTACCCTGACCCCTGAGATTCTCTGTCATGCAGCCCTTGCAGGGGGGCGATGATGCTAGAAAATGCTCATTTGTCAGGAACTGTAGTGATAGGACAAGAATTAATGGGTACAAATTGAAAGAGGGGGAATTTAGGTTAGATTATTAGGAAGAAATTCTTCACAGTGAGGGGTGGTGAGACACTGGAACAGGTTGCTGAGGGAAGCTGTGGATGCCCTAACCCTGGCAGTGCTCAAGGCCAGGCTGGATAAGACCTTGAGCAACCTGGTCTAGTGGGAGATATCCCTGCCCATGGGACACGATCCTTAAGGTCCCTTCCAACCCTTAACCTTCCATAATCCCACAAAAATCCCGTGGCAGGATGCAGCCGTGTGCTGCCGACACCAGTGAGCGGCGGGCAGCCCCAAACCCCCGTCAGCCCCGCATTTCCTCCGGGCCGCCACCGTCCCCTCTCAAACCACTCTGTGTTTCATTGCAGCTTCAGATGCCTTGTCCTTTGCTTGAAGCACCTAGCAGGCTCCTAGAGCATGGCCAGGCGGGCCCGGGACGTCGAGCTGGACCGGCTGGTGCACGACGAGCCGCTGGCCGCCGGGGAGCCGTCCCCTCCCGGCCGCGGGGCTCTAGAGCAGCTCCCCAATGTCCCCAGCTACCGAGCCCCCGCTGCCGCCCGCACCCCCGTCCTTGTCGCCAGCAAGCCAAAGGCTGGACTTGTCAACCCCAATTTTTGCACTGAGGAGCAATCCCCACTAGGTATTAGAAGTGTTGGCTTTGACGACGGCCTTGCGTAATTAGAGGGGTGCAGGGGGGGGATTCCTGGAGTTGCTTTTTTTGTTGCTTTCTGGGGGGTGAAGAATTAAAAATAATAAAAGCACGCTTCATGTTGCAGCACAGAGGCTGGGGAACAAAACCCATGTGTTTTTCTGCTTCTGCCTCATCACTATGTGCCTTTTTAGCTAAGCCTAGAGGGTGTTTGCAAATGCTGTGTGTTTAGAGCTGCTCAAAAAAGCTCTCCTGAAGGACCTGCAGGCAGAGGGTGCAATATCACTGCACACAGTTTTCTCTCCAGTATTTGTGCAACCTGCTCATACTAAGAGAAGAGGAAGGTGGAGGTTTGCTGTTCACGGCTTTCTGCCTTTTCTGCAGCTTTGCTTTGCTTTGTTTTTAACCAGCAAGCCGAATTCTGCTGCTTTTCCTTACATGCAACAGGATTTTAACTTTGCAACCCAAACAGGCTTTTTCTCAGGGATTTAATCAAGTCACCCTCTGATCCACTAGTTCCACATCAGTGTGAAGCAGGAGGGGATGCATGGGGACTTTCTTTCCCACAGAAGAAATCCTGCAGGAATTCATTGTATTTTGTTAAACAGCTAAGAAAAGAGATCACACTTCACAGCTGAGCAACTGTGGGGTCTGGCCAAGGCAACCCCCAGTGCCATTTCTCCTTTGGACAACTGGCATCCTTCTTTACCCACTATAAACATCCAACCTTCCTGCTTCTAACCTCGCCTGTGGCAGGAAGCAGTTATTACCTCTGCAAAAGAAAGCAGACATAAATTCTTATTTAAAAGTGCCTTATTCTGCATGAAAAGCAAACACTGTGTGATTCAGAGCTGTCACAATCCATATGTTTACATTCAGAAGAACCAGGAGAATTTCTACACCCTGGGAGGCAGCTTTGCTCCTGGAAGTCCTGGGTTCCTGCATAGCACCTGCAGCTGGGAATCCTAATCTCCACCGTTTTCCAAACCACGGGAACCCAGCACTCAGATGGAGTAGCTGCAATCACTGCAAGCTGGGCAAGCAGAAGGGGAGCAGATGGCAGTTCTTAGAGTGTTAAAAACTGGGAAAAAAAAAAAAATATATATAAAGAAGCGCTCCAAATGCTTAGGAGAAAGGAGTGCCAGGCAAGAAGGGAACGGAGGGAGAAGGAGAAGGGTTCGATCCCCAAGACGCTGCAGGGGCTGGGGGCAGCCCTGCGGCAGCGATGGGTTTGGGGAGCCGTCCTGGCTGCAGGCAGGGCCCTGCACCCCCTCAGCTGCCCCTGTTGTCCTTCCCCACGGAGCAGGAAATTGCCCCAGCCCGGAGGCCGAGGATGAGGAGAGCCCAGGCCGCGCTGTGGAGACCCGCGGTTCCCCCTTCCCCGCGCCCGCTGCCGGTGCTCCCAACCTGCTGGCGGTGCCCGGCGCAGCAGCCCCCAGGTATGGCTCTGCCCAGCGCGGTCCCCGGCGCAGCATCCCCCAGGTATGGCTCTGCCCAGCGCGGTCCCCGGCTCCCCGAGGGTGCCAGGACAGGAAAATCGATACAACCCACTGGAGACACCCATTTCCAGCAGATCTGGACGGTGGTGTGTGGGCAGCGGTGTCACCCCCCAGCAGAGGGGATGGCGAAAGCCTTGCCTCTTGTTTGCGTTTTTTATTTAGATGGTTACATTTTGTTTAAAGCTTTTGTGGGCCAGCCCTGTCTGGGTGTCCTCCTGGAGAGGGTTCAATGCCCAGGCCGTGGTCAAATCCCATTTGTCTATTGTCCACATGTCTGTGTTCCTAAATTCAAAGCACAGAGGGTCTATGTGCTGGATATGAGCCTTCATCATAATAATAAACAATTTTCTTCTTGTATTTTTGCTGCAAGGGTTTGCAGTATGTCCCCCCTGAGTCTGTGCTTTCAGAGGGGTGGTGGAAGCCCCATCCCTCAAAGTGTTCAAGGCCAGGTTAGATGGGGCTTGGAGCTACCTGGTCTGGTTGGAAGGTGTCCCTGCCCACACCAGGGAGCTGGACTAAATGGTCTTTTAAGGTCCCTTCCAACCCAGATCATTCAGTGATTCTATGCTTAGAGGGAGGATTAAAACAGAGCTTTAAAATTTAGGCTGGAGGAAGCAGACAGATTTTTTTCTGTTGTGGCATTAGGTTTTTTTGAGGTTCACTCTTGCAGAGGATTCAAAATGAAAACTAAACTTTCTGTTCTGAAAGCCAGGTGCTGTAGTCATTCTCACTTCATAGTTTGGATCTTTTAGTAAACAAGCTCCTGGAGGAGCAAATAAAATGGCAAAAATGTCCACAATCCAGTCTGTTGAACAGCTGTTTGAACTGGGACAGCAGAGCCCACGGCTTCTTGTGAAATACCTGCAGTCAAAATACTGACAGCATTAAACATATTTCAGTTACACGTGTGAGCATATAAACCTTTCTGCTGGGTCTCCAGGGAGTGTCTCAAAACAACACTGGAGGTCCTTTGGTAGAGCTGGGTATTTTTAAAAGCAAGGAACTCATATTCTCCTACATAAAGAAATAAAATTTCATTATTGTGAACCAGAAGGAAGATGCTCATCTCCTGCTGGTGTTTCCAGAGGAAGAGGACATAACTCTGCATTGAGCAGTCACCCAGCTATCCCTAAATCCCTTCTACTGGCCACAGTCTTATTTCCTGCGTGGCTCTGTGAAGGATTTGAGTTAACATGGTTTAGACAGAGCCATAAAAGACTCATTGCAAATGAGCCACACAGCTAATTGAAGCCTGGAAACAAGCTCCTGCAGATAAATACCAGGATACTCTGGCTGATGCCATATGGGCAGGGACCCTCGGCATCCCCCGTGTCCTGGTGCCTATGGCCTGTGGCTGCAGCATTCCAAGGGCCCCAAAACCAGAGCAATGTTCAGGCTGTGAGGGGCCTTCCATCCCAGCTGGCTGCTCAGGGCAGGGGCTGTGTGGGCTGGTGCTGCACAGCCCCCCTTACTGAGCAAGGGGCTGTCAGTGCGGGCATCTGGGCTTGCTCAGGGATGAGAACCCCCAGTGGGGCAGCGTGGTGCCCTGAGGGGACAGAGGCAGGGGAAGGGCAGCTGCAGGCTGGTGAGAGGCCATGGATGTTGTGCCAACAACAAGACGGACCTTGGCATGACTATTTCTCCAAACTGATGGTTTGGGGAACCCCTCCATCCACATTTGAGAGCACTTTAAAAGGGGGTTTGTGGTTTTCCTCCACCCCTGCACTGGGCACTTGGGAAATGAAGGTTCATCAGTCTTGTTCACCCGCTCCACCTCCCAGCAGGACACAGCTGAGAGCCAGCGAGGCTGAAAGTGGTGGGTTCACAGCATCTGGCTTTCTTTGGGAGATTTGTGATAGCAGGATGACCTCCTTCAGCATCCTGCTCACTCCTGCTCCACACACAGCACTGAGACATTTTTTGCCACGGCCAGGGGGATCAGCAGCTGTGGTGGCAGGAGACCATTTCTTCATCACAGTTAAAATTCTGGACTTGGCTGCCGGTTTTCAAACCAGTCCAGATTTTTGCTGGGACTGCTATCTTCATATTCAGCTTCCCATCTGACACCTTGCTTGCCCACATGAAAGGAAGGCATCTGAGAAACCCATCTGTGCCAAAGGGAGCCCCCAGCTGTGTTAGGACACAACTTCTAGGTATTGCTGGCATTGCCCTTTCCTTGCCTGCCTCTTGAAGTGCAGTGATGTGACACTGTGGCACTGGGGACAAGCACAGGCTGATGCCTGCCCTCTGTGCATTTTGCCAGGTACCCAAATTGGGTTGCAAAATGGGCCAGGTGGCTGCATGTCCATGGAGCCAAGGGCTTGTTGGTGCTCAGGGAGAAACAGGACTTTAGCAGGAAAGGAGCGGGGGGGTTCTGTCCCATTTACTCCAGGAAATGTCAAAAATTAGGGGAAACTGACCCTAGTAGAAGGGAGAATGGAAAACAGATGACACCTGGGAGGAGGAGGAGGAAGAGGAGGGAGAGGAATCCATCCTCAGTCTCTGTGTTTGTGTCTGCAGGAGGAAGCAACTGCTCCCAGAGGATGATCTGGACAAGGGGCTGGGGAGCCCGTCCCCCACCCGAGTGCTGGGCTGGGACGAGGAGCAGAGGGAAAGGTGCGTAAAGGGACCCAGGGGCTCTGGGCCAGCCAGGGCTTCACATCCTGGGGCTTGGGTGGAAATAGCAAAGATCCTACAAGTGCTGGGAAACCAAAGGGAGAGGGAGCCACGCAGCTTTGTGTTCTTCTTGTTACACAAAACCCAAATAAACACAGGTAAATCCTAAATCAGGTGCTGTAGGTTAAAGAATGGGTCGTGACGGGGTCATGGTTCAAGGCCAGGTTGGACAGGGCTTGGAGCAACCTGGTCTAAAGGAAGGGAGGCTGGAAAGAGATGAGCTTTAAGGTCTCTTCTAACCCAAACCATTCCAGGATTCTCTGACCCCTGAACTGCCCTGGGGCTTTCCTACCTGCATGAAATGCCCGCTGGTCTCCCCACAGCCTGCCCGAGCGCGTCGGCTCGGCCACGAGCCTGAGCAGTGCCATCATCAACAGCCGGCTCCAGGAGCTGGTGAGGCTCTTCAAAGAGAGGACTGAGAAGGTGAAGGAGAAGCTGATTGACCCTGATGTCACCTCGGACGATGAGAGCCCTGTAGCATGTGAGTTCAGGCGGGGCTGGGAGTGTTTCCCTGGTGGGTCCCCACACACGCTGTGTTTCCTGGGAGACAGCTGCTTTATTAACAGCTTAAAGACCTTAAAACAAACTGCAGTAAGATTTTTCTGCCGTTTGAAATTACTGTGTGGCCTCTCCCAGCTCCCACCAAGCCAGCACCTGCAGCAGCACCGGTGCCTGCCCCAGGAGGGGAGCTGGAGGGGGACAAGCCTTCGGGGGATGACCACTACTGCGAGATGCTGTGCTGCACTTTCAAGTCCCGGCCCTGGCTGGACCGCCTGAGAAGCTACCAGTTCCCCAGCAGCATCGACCCCCTCACCAGTGAGTGATGGAGCACGGCCTCGTGCCCGGGTTGGGGCAAGCTGGTGGGACCAGGGGAGAGAGGGTGAGGAGGGAACGAGGTGTAAATAGGGGAGGAGAGCTAAGCAAGAAGCAACTTAGCTTTCACTAAAGCCCAGAATTTTAAATTTCTCCACAAGGCACAGGTTTTCCTAAATACTTCCAGCTGTGTCAGGAGCATGACCAGGCATTCTGCTTTCCCTGTGGTGTGGATAACCCCAAAAAAATTAAAATCACAAAAGAAAAATCCACTGCCTTGTGGCCACCCCACAGAAGCCCAGCTCTTTCCTTAGTGTTTCATATTCCTCAGTGCTTTGGAAGCTCATGAGCTCAGGCAGCTGGCCACCAGTTCAGCATGGCTGGAGGGGAGAAAGCAAAACAGGGAAGTTGGTGTTGTGGGAGCAAAGCAAAAGCAAATATAGCTGAATGAGCAAAGTTAGAAGAGGCTTTCTGATAAAGTGTGGTGTGCTCTGTGACCAGGGTGTTCACTCTGTGCCAGAGCCCAGCTCATCTGCAATTAAACACTGTCACCAAGAGACCTCCTGCAGGTTTTCCTGTTGTGCTAGGGGCAGGTCAGGGGATGAAAACCCCTTTGCATCGTGGATTCACTCAGAGGAGGGGTGTCTGCCCGGCTGATCTGGTGCTGTTCCCTGTGTGCAGATCTGATGTACGTGCTGTGGCTGTTCTTCGTTGTCATGGCCTGGAACTGGAACTGCTGGCTGATCCCTGTCCGCTGGGCTTTCCCCTACCAGACTCCAGCAAACATCCACTACTGGCTGCTGGTGGACTACCTGTGTGACCTCATTTATCTGCTGGACATCCTCGTCTTTCAGACCCGGCTGCAGTTCGTTCAGGGAGGAGACATCATCGTGAGTGGCCGGGCACTGCATCCCACCCCGGGGACCAGCTCTGGGGACCTCCCATCCCCATCACCCCGAGTGACATGGGTGGTGCTGGAATCGAGCTCTCCAAGCTCTCCCACCACGGCCATGGCCATCGGGGCTCTGTCCACTCTCAGAGACCACAAGCATCTCTCCTGACATGGACTGGATAAGCTGGCAGTCTTTTTGTCTGCCAAACACACCGTTTTTTCCCTATAAATCGATACCATCCTATCTAGAAACTGTGGTCTGTGGTAGCCCTGCTCCTGGCTAGGGTTGCCTGCGGGGTGCTGCTCCATGGGGTGGTTCTGCCCGTGGGGAGGTGCTCAGTGACCAGCCCTGGCACAGCCGTGCGCTGCCAACCTTGGGCATGGGCGTAACAAACTCTGGGGTTAATTTTCAGGAGCACGCCAGGCAGGATGCATCAGCAATTGCAATCTGAACACACAGATCACATGCCTGAGATAAGGGAAGCCCTTGATTGCATTTCCATATTCAATTAAACAAACTGTGAAAATCACACCTAGAGGGTACAGCCTTCCCATGGCCGTGCAGATTCTCAGACAGGCAGTTTCTCTGCAAGTGCTGATTTTTGTGGTGCTGGCACTGTGACGTGCTTTTTGTGGGATGCAAAATCAACACGGAATGTCCCACGGTAGGATGGGAAGATGGCATCCAGCCAGGTCTTCTCTGCTTGCTCTGCTCCTCTTTCCAGGCACAAAGGGAGCATCTTCCCTGTTGTGGTGCAGAGGAGGAAATCCAGGCATGACCCTGTTGGCCCCAGCTTCCCTTTCTCTAAGCAATAATCAATATTCCTCTCTCCCTCCTTCCTGTTCCCAACCAGACTGACAAAACGGCCATGAAAAAAAACTACCTGTGGTCACAGCGCTTCAAGGTCTGTCATAATTTTCTTCATTCATCTGAATCTTTAATCTGCCCTGTGGGTTGCAGCCCCACCCCAGTGCTGCTGCAGCTCCCCACAGAGGTTTCTCCCTGTGTGGATTTCAGATGGATGTGCTGTGCCTCCTGCCCCTGGATTTCTTCTACTTCAAAGTCGGTGTCAACCCCCTCCTGCGCTTGCCTCGCTGTCTGAAGGTGAGTCAGAGCTTACAAAATCGGGCAGAACAGCAGCTGCAGTGCACGTGGAGGAGTCCTGTGCTGGCTGGGGTGAGCTAAGGCTGGTTAGACTCATCGATGATGACAAGAGGATTATAAAATGGAGGGAAGTTTTGTCCCAAAGGCTTTGCAAGGCTGTTGGTCAAACACTTCATTTCAGTCCTAAACCACTCATGTTTGACTAGAGGGGCACTTACAGATGGAGACAAATCTGTCTGTGGCAGTCCATGCTGCAGAGGGGCTGCAGGAGGGAAATGGAGGGGCAGAGGGGTTTTATGGGGAGGTGACTCTCCCAGTGAAGAACCTGGAACATGCAGCTCTCCTTCTCCTCCCAGTACATGGCCTTCTTCGAGTTCAACAACCGCCTGGAGGCCATCCTGACCAAGGCATACATCTACAGGTGAGGGGCACGGGGGGAAGGAGGGAGCATGGAATTGCTGTTTGCCACTGGGGAGGAAGGTTCACTTTGTTCTGTGCTTGTTCTGGGTCCCTGATTTATTTCCCTGCTGTGCCTGGGCTGGCTGACATGGACATTGGCTGATGCAGTGGGACATGGGGTCCCAAAGCTGCGTGGGTAGGATCACCTCTCTCCAACCCACGGGGACAGGGGTGCTGGCAGTGAAGAGGAGCCATCAGCAGATAAACTGCGTTTTCTGGCACTTCTGGAGCTGCAGGGCTGCGGGAGGCAGCAGCAGGGTTGGGGTGCTCTGTGATTCCTGCATTGGCAGGACCTGCATGGTCATCGCTTCAAGGCTCCTGCTGGTACCGGGGGGGACTGACATCTTTCTCCAGCAGACATCATCTCCCTTCCTGCTCTCTCCTGGCTTTTTCTGCAGAGTGATCCGGACCACTGCCTATTTGCTGTACAGCCTGCATGTCAACTCCTGCCTCTACTACTGGGCCTCAGCCTACGAAGGACTGGGCTCCACCACCTGGGTCTATGATGGGGAAGGAAACAGGTACAAGCCAGGGCTGGGGGTCTTACATAGCACAGCCTCCTACCATGAGCTGGAGCAGTAAGGGAGGTGTTGGGATGCAGCTGGAGTCATAAAAACCCCTCAAGCAAAGGGTTGGGAGTGCCAGGAGAAGCGAGAATGACAAGGACAGGAGGCATGGGATGTCCAGTAATACACAGTGCTGCAAGATGAAGAGGCTGCAGCTGGGCACAGGTGGAAAGCAGTGGCAGGTTGAGGTGGCTGGAAAAGTGGGATCCTGGTGCTGGGAGGCAAAGGAATGCTCCCTGGCCAAGCAGGATTGAAGTATGACTCCTGCTTGTGTCCGTGTTGACCTGCTGCCAGGCTGGGATGGAGGGGTGACACTGTGTGTCCTTGTGCCCTGTGCCAGGCCCCTCAGACCAGACCAGCACCCTCATTCCCAGAGTGTGGGATGGGGACAGTGGCCAGCCCTTCCTCTCACCATGGCAATACTCGTGTTAAATGTCCACTGTGCTGCCAGTGGATGCCACAGGCAGAGTCCTGGGGTCACAAACTGAATAGCCACACCTGTGTTAATGTTGCTAATATTTTGTTATTTTGTATGATATACAAATCTATATCTATCTCCAGGTGTAAATATAACATCCAAGGGAATGCCCAAGACCAGGGAATCAGGAATTCACTTGGCGTCTCCTAAATCCCATGCCAACAATTTGCTCACAAACCTGTTTTTTCCCCTTATGATTTCTAAGAGTGTAAATGTTGCTGAAAATGTGTTGCTGGTTTATGGCAGAGCTGTAGAGAGCAGAAAACAGGAGTAACTAGAGCAGCTGAGCCTCCCATGTGGAGGTTCCTGGAGGGACCATAGGTCCCCCTCCTCCTGTAGCATCTCCAGGAGCACCTGCAGGTGTGGTGGGAGTCTGAAGCCCTTCAGTTTTTCCCTTTGTCACCCATAATTACTCTCAGCAGGCTCTGGCTTGCCATGACCAGAGGCCATGAGCTCCGTGCTGAGGGGTGAAACAGAAATGCCTTCAGAGCTGACTCCTCTTCCCTTCTCCTCTTCTCCTCCCAGCTACATCCGCTGTTACTACTGGGCAGTCAAAACCCTCATCACCATCGGGGGCCTGCCAGACCCCAAGACACTGTTTGAGATCGTCTTCCAGCTGCTGAACTACTTCACAGGCGTCTTTGCTTTCTCTGTCATGATTGGGCAGGTGAGTGGGAGTCAGGGGTGTTCCCAGCCTCGAGTGGGGGTGGTTTTGGTGGGGTTGATCCACAGGTTTACATCTCCAGGTTTGTTTTCGCCATGGGAGGACCTGCTCAGCGTTGGTGTGAGACAAAAAGGATTTGGCAGATGCTGTTAGGGCTTGGCCATGATTAACCTGCTGAAGGATAAGTGAGAGCAACTAAAAATTCTCTTCCACCTCTCCCATTCAGATGAGAGACGTGGTCGGCGCCGCTACTGCAGGGCAAACTTACTATCGGAGCTGCATGGACAGCACCATTAAATACATGAACTTCTACAAGATCCCCAAAACTGTTCAGAACCGGGTGAAGACGTGGTACGAGTACACGTGGCACTCTCAAGGCATGCTAGGTGAGATCCAGCCACTCCAAGGGTCAGCGCTTGAATCTCATGTTTTACTGTGGTTGCTTTGCAGAGCTGAAATGTTTCCATCAAATTGGGGATGGAGGATGGCTTATTTTACTCTTCAGTACAGGGGCTTTGTTGCCCACCTGTAGAGTTTACAGGCTGCCAGGGGGTCACAGCACTTTGGTGATTTGGCATCACGCACAGCACATTGAGTCCAGCATCCCACGTGCCCAGGAGAGAGGACAGTGGCCGTCAATCACTGGCCAGAGTGTGTCCAGCAGCAAAGCCACCAGCTCACCCTACCACCAAGTCATCAGGCAGGACCAGAACCTCTGTGCCCACCCTTCTGGACAAGAAAAGTGCTGACTTGGGCTCGGTGGTCTGTTTCTGAGTGCCATCAGGGCAGGGATAATACAAAGGGTGGTTTTCCATCACACTTCAGATTTAGACCCGCAGATTGCTGGGGGCAGAGGCTGGAGGAGACCCCTCTGTGCGAGCTGGCTGCTGCCCTCTCCACCAGAACGTGGGCTGCTTTTTCACTGCCACATGGACGACACGCTCTCAGATCAAGTGGTGGAAGCTGCCACTTTTCTGCTTTGTCTCACAGATGAGTCAGAGCTGCTGGTGCAGCTGCCAGACAAGATGAGGCTGGACATCGCCATCGACGTGAACTACAACATCGTGAGCAAAGTGGCCCTTTTCCAGGTACCCTCTGCAGCACAGGCCCTGGCTGGCACAGCCTGCCACGCCAGCACAGACTAATGCTGGCATGTTCTGGCTCTCTTTGGGCTCAGGGCTGTGACAGACAGATGATCTTTGACATGCTGAAGCGGCTCCGATCTGTGGTCTACCTGCCCAACGACTACGTGTGCAAGAAGGTAACGAGATGCTCGGGGTCCTGGCCAGGCTGTGCAGGGCACTGGGAAAGCCAGGCCTGGCCCACCACCCTGGTGAGCCACTTCACAGGGAGGGAATTCGGAGCAAAAACATCCTCGGTGTCAGCTGGTCTTGTACACAGACTGACCTCTTCTGCTGCAGCTCTGAACAGCAGGGGAAAGCTTGTTGGAGTCTCTGGGATGCTTAGATGAGAATGCTCAGGAGCAAGCAGCATCCAGACATTTTGGGAGCTTGGAGAGGACAGTAGGGTCACAGGGTTTTCCAGCAAGATGCTGCTGGGGCATCCCTAAGGCCTCCCTGTTTCTGGGCATCCCAGGCAGCCCCTCTCTTCACTGCAGGGAGAAATAGGCCGTGAGATGTACATTATCCAGGCGGGACAAGTGCAGGTGCTGGGGGGACCCGACGGCAAATCCGTGCTGGTGACTCTGAAAGCTGGATCTGTCTTTGGAGAAATCAGGTGAGCGAAGCATTTTCAGGGAGCTGGGGAAATACAGCTGGTGGGCTCTGGGTGAGGAAGGTGGGAAGTGGAAGGATCAGCAGTACCCCAATTAATCTTTGTCACTGAGAACCATGAACACTGTGCAGCGGCTGATACACAAATTACAGCTTTCCTGCTGTTTTTGTCATCGTGTTGTCTTCTGCCTGGGGAGCTGGTGATGGTAAACAGAGGAATATGGATGGAGGAATGGGGAAATTGATAAGAAAAGGTGTTTCACAAATACAGCCTCCCAGTCATTAATCCACCCATTTCACGGGCATGGAAAGCCCTGCATGGAAAGCAATACTGCAGCCTCTCCACAGCCCAGCAGACATTAGACTGGTGTAAAATGCAATATTTAACCCTTCAAACCTGCAAATAATTTTTCACATAGTGCTCCATGCGAGGTTTCCCTTTATCATTCTTTAAAAATTGTGCATGGTAAATTCCATGGGGAGTGGAAATTAAACTCTGAAAAAGAGAGATGGGGACACGTAAAGGAGATTTGACGTTCTGAGCCTGTGAACAGAGGTGTTGATGTCTTGCATTGTCTCTCCCAGCTTGCTGGCAGCAGGAGGGGGAAACCGCCGGACAGCGAACGTCGTGGCCCATGGCTTCGCCAACCTTTTTATTTTGGAGAAGAAGGACTTGAACGAGATTTTGGTGCATTACCCGGAGTCTCAGAAGCTGCTGCGTAAGAAGGCCAAGTGCGTGCTGGGCTGCTGCTTTCTGACCTGTGGGGGTTTTGATGCCCAAAAGATAGGCTGGAAATAAATCCCCATAGACCGATGTCTATAGAGCAGGTATTTGTTTATTGCAGGGCTGGTGGTGAGGCAGATTTTTTCCACCTACCTCACCCACCTTTGTCCAGTGTTGTGATATATTTATACAGTAAATTGTGCTTATTATTTTTATGTCATTATAATATCATTACATATGCACCAGAACTAATTTACATAGCATGATCTCATGGTTATTAGGTAATTTCTTCTCATTGCACCTGCACTCACCTAATTCGAGGGTCTTTGGGGCTCTTTGATGAAGGCTTCTAAAGTCTTCTTCGCATTTGAACTTTTCAACTTTGGCTTCGGAGCATGCGTAGTTATGGTGCTCCTCGGTCTCTCCGGTCTTAACCGGTCTAAATTCTTTGTTTTGTGGCTAATTGGCTCTGCACTTGCCAACTTCTCATTAGTACTACCCTTATCTATCTCTGAAGCTGCACACCTGGTGAATCTTTTTCCTCTTTTTGTCTATTCAGCATTTAAGCAACTAGTTAACCACATACTACCCACTACATTGTATAAAAAGTTCTTTATATCAGGTTTTATAGGTATCAAAAGTTATGATTCAGGTTATATAAATAGCAGGTTATAAATATAAAAGTTATATAAAATAACTAAATATTTAATTATAAAATAATTATTATAATTAATTATTATTATTATTATTTAATAATTAAAATAATATAAATTCAGGCCACGTAAGTAAAAGCTATGATTTAGATTATATAAGTATAGAAAGTTATGCTTCAGGTTATTTTGATAAAAAACCGAGATTGGGGTTATATAGATATTAGGTTACATACATACCTTATAACCTAAGCTATATAAACACTTTATAACTTTGACCTAAGTCATTTATGCATCAGTTTGAAAACAGCAGAGCCTGCGCTTCGCAGTCTCAGGGAGGGCTCTCCGTGCGCAGCCCCGGGCCGGCTCCCGCAGCCGGAGGCGGCTGCCCCGGGCCGGAGCCGCTGTCCCTCGGCAGCGGGCCCCCGGCTCCCGCCGCTGCTG
>VZRO01000587.1:345660-360205 GCA_013397915.1 Daphoenositta chrysoptera | reverse complement strand
AATCAGCGTGCCCAGAGTGCCTTCGCTTAAAAATCCGCCTAAAGATTCGTTTCAGTTTTTAGCATTGCTTAGATTTGTTATTCTGTCCTCCCCTAAGATATATAAGGATCCTTGTCCTTTTAGCGCTTGGTTTCGCTGTATTATAAAATCCAGCTTATCCATCTGCCCGGACTGACATCACCTCTCCCTCCCCGGGCTGTAGGAAAATGCTGAAAAACAACAACAAACCCAAAGATGAGAAAGGAGGCCCCGGAGATGCGCTGATCATCCCCGCAAAAGCTGACACCCCAAAGCTCTTCAGGGCTGCCCTGGCTGCCACCGGGAGGATGGGGGGCAAAGGGCCCCTGGGGCGGCTGCGCTGGAGGCTGAAGGAGCTGAGGGCGATGCAGGAGGCGCAGGTCAGCACGGGCAGCGTGGCAATCGGGCTTTGCTTCCTTAGATGCCGAGCCTGCTCTCCCCACCAGCTCTGGAGTGGTTAAGGTGCCTTAAAAGGGTGAGCTCAGGACACTGGGGTCTGTCAAAGCCTGGGCAGACAGGAAGGGGTAACCCAACATCTTGCAGAGGCCTTTGGGGGAATGCCAGTGTCCCACAGGGGTTTGTTTTGCTATACAAAAGGGAAATACATTAAATTTTTGCCTGCCTGTGCTAAGCCTGAGTCTAATTTGTAGCTGGGCTATAGCCACAGACGAATCGATGTCTCTCCCATCCTGCAGAGACAGAGCCCCTCATAATTAATCAATGCACTGGCAGGATGAGGGCAATGCTGGCACCCACAGCTCGGTCAATATTTCAAAGCTTTCCCCGTGTGGTTGGGGCAGAGGTTCCCACAGCAGGCAACACCATCCTGTTCCTCTGCAGGAACCCCCTTGCTTTTTGTCATGAACAGCTGAAAAAAAACCGGCCCTGTGCTTTTTTTCCCATTTTTTTCCCAATTGTCTCCACTAAACTTGTAAAGGAAATTTTGTCTCCGTGCAGACCTTGCTGTTACTCTTCTCAGCACGGAACCACGCACACTTATCACATCTGGATGTGTGGAGGGAGGGGGAAGAGGAGCTGATAGGGAGTGCGGTGGCCTTGGGGCTGGGTAAACACCAGGTTGATGCCAAGCATAGCTGCATTTCTGCAGTCCTTCAGAGGCATGAGAGGCCTCAAACAATGTGGTGTTCAACATTAATTCATAACCAGTTAACAGCAGCAGTGAACAGGGGCACCGAGGGCTCTGAATGAGTGAAAAGGAAAAAAACAAAGCCACTTGCTGAAGGGTGCATGTATTGGGAGCTAATCCCTCTACTGGGTGAGCAGGACCCTGCCAGCATCCCTCTCCACGGCACATCCGTGGGGCAGGCTTCCAAGGCTCCTCTCCAAAGGAGGACAGGGCAGTCTGGGACTGCTCCCTCACAACAGCATTTCTGCCGTGTTTGGCCAAGATCAGCCCCTCCAGAAGCTTCAGGAGCAGAACAAGAGTTAGTGCAGGAGGAGTGAGAAAGCTTTGCTGTGCTCCTCTCTCTGTGTTTCTCAAGACATGCAGGATATCATCCAGCTGCCCCTCTTGCAGGGAGCATTTCTGGCAGCAAGCTGACATCCCAGTGAAGAGATCCTGTGGCAGAACCACAGAACACCCACCTGGCTTTGCCATGTTAGGGGTAGTGGGCAAGGATCTGCTAAGGTTGATTTTGTCTCTTTTTTTACTTTTTACTGCAGGGTTCCAGTGTCAGCCCAACCCCACCAAAATCACCAGTGCACCAGAGATCTCCTGTCACGTCCCACAAAGCCCAAACCCGCCTGGGAGAAGAAATTTCCTCAGAATCTCCTGATCATTCAGTCACCATTAGTGTGATTTCCACAGCAAAAGAAGATGAGGAAATCCTTGCTGCTGAGATTTCAGAGAAAGATTAAAAAAGAGAAGAGAAATGAAACAGCAGCAGGTCCCGGGGCAGGAGTAGGAGTTAGGCAAATGCCTGGGGTTGCAGATTCTTGTTGTTAATGATTTCCATGCAGCGCCTGTAGGATTTGCTATGTGCTGTGGGTAGGATCTGCTTCTCCCTTCTGCCCAGACCCTCAATCACTGCTGATTTGACCTCTGCCATTTGACCCAGAACCATATAAGGTTCCTGTGCTCTGCAGATCTATTAAGCACCTTTATGAATTTCCCACTAAATCTCAGGCCAGCCCTCTTGCTGTGAAACCCAGCCTTGTGGAGAGAGAGCTATGGAAAAATCGCTCCTTATGGTTCTGGATGGTTAATGAGTGTTCAGACAAAGCGAGAAGAGTTATTCACCTCTGACAGCTGAGTCACCGCTTGGCTGGAAACAACCAAGGGAAAAAAACAACAAGGTTTCTCTGTTGGGCTCAAGGTTGACAGCAGCAGTGGGGAGTGATTCATCTGAAAAGGATGTGGACTATGCTCACAGGCCAAGCATGGAGCAAATCAAGCTGTCATGAGAATGCCAAGCTCTGTCCCCAAGTGCACAGACTGCAAGATGCTTGAGGGTCCCTGCATGGTGCCAAGGCCACCTTGGCTTTGCCACTGGGAAGATTTCTTGCCAGCTCTCCACCCTGGGAAGGGGGTGGACACTCCATTACTGGGGGCTGTTACGGAGAGATTTGATGAGCATCTTTCAAGGATAGAGAAACACAATCCTGGATGAGACGTTCCTGGAGTTCCTTTCCAGCCTTGGGATTTTTCTGTGCTGCCACTGCTGGGAGGGATAAACAGAGAGCAGGTAGGGAGAAGCTCAGTTGGTTCCCAGCTGGGAGGGGAAAGAGAAGTGCAGTAAGTGCTCTCCTCTCCCAGAAAGTGTTTCAGAGTCAGCTCAGAGCCTGTAACGTGCCAACAAGTGTGCATGAGCAGGCAGGTGCTCCCCTGCACTCATTGCTGGACCTCAGTGACATCCACATTTCCAGCAGCCAATTTCCAGCCCTTCAGTCACTTGACTGGCTCTTGGCCACATTTCCCATGGAGAGAGAAGCCACTCTGGTACTGTTCATCACTGAAGTCATGAAGTCTCTCTCCCAGCCGTGCTGGGACCGGGTGCTGGAGGGGAAGGTGAACATCTGGTCAGCAGCCAGCACCCAGCTGATTGCTCTAGGTGTCCCATCTTCTTCCAGCACCACCAGGCCCTTCCTCATCTTCCTCAAACCCAGCCCCAAGCAGAGCCAGCTGCTGGTGAGCTGAGAGGTGGTGAGAAGCAGTGCATGAGGCAGTGCTGGATGAGGTTTTGCAGATCCTCCCCAAGTTTTGGCTGTCCATGTCCCCACAGCACCACTGGCTCCATCGAGAGGAGCCACTTTCCATCCTCTGGAGGAAAAGCTGGGGCAGGTTTTGCTGCAGGGAGCAGCCCTGTCACCAGGGCCAGGGGACTTACCAGGCGTTCAGCAAGCGCTGTGAGCAGTGCTGCAGGTTCCACAGGTCTGGCTGTGACACAGCCGGGCTCTCTCTGAAGGGTGGCAGCGCTGGCGTCACCCCCTGGGTGATCCCTCTTCCCATCAGCAGCCCGGGGCTGAGCTTCACCTCCTCTGGGATCTGCTTTTGTTGCCTTTTCCCCTTTCTCTTGCAAAATGTACGTGTTTCTGTGGCAGAAAAAGCCAGAATAGATGCTAGTATTAATTAAAAGTATCTTGCTTTCTTTTAAACAAATTTAATGAGCTCCACTATACTGCAGGAGGGTCTGAAGCCATCACATTGCAGGGGACAGCCTGCACTCACCCAAACCTCCCTGAATATTTCTCATCCTCAGTCATTTGCAAGTGGTTTCCTACTGGGTAGAAGATTTTGGTGGGGAGTGCAACGTATTTTTTTTTCACTCTTTAAATATTTATATAATCAAACCAGGAAACGTGCAAAAATCAAACTGGGGCTGTGATTTGCTGCTATGATTTAATATTGTTTAGAAAAAGGGTTTAAATAAATAGTGGGCTGTAATTGCTTTCATAATTCACTGTATCTACAATAAACACCGTGTAGATTACCATTCATTTGCTGTGGATTTATTTCAACATTCCAGCTGTTTTCCAACTTTTTGCTCACTGAAGCACTGACAGAGGCAGAAAGTCCTCACATGCAGTTCACAGATTTCCCAATAAGTTGCTGAGAGGCTCAGAGGTCACATAATACTGGTAGTCGAATTGTCATTTGCTTTCAATCACCATTAGGAGGGGAAAACCTTTCTTAAATAGCAAAGATTGCTTGAAGATCTTCGTTTTCAACACACAGCATGAGATGGTGATGGATACACAACTGGTAATTCTGGAACCATGGGGAGATCTGAAATTATCCTTCTCTGTGATCTGTTTATGGCTTTAGTTCTTCGGAGAGATTATTCTCCAGGTAATAATTAAGGTCAAGGTAGGGCTAGGCTTAGAGGCTGGGCTGGGGAGTTGAACTCAGGTCTATTTGCTCTGCAGGACTATTTAGAGATGACAGAGGACAGAGGAATTTAGTGCCTCTTGTTCTGGGGGTTACCATGGATTGGCTTTCTTCTGCTGAACTTCTAAATTCCACTCATTTGCCAGTTTTGCTGCATTTGCAATGGGCTCCCTTTGCATTGGTTCCAATAAATATCTTGCAGAGGGCTCTCATCACTTAGTGTTCCTTCCAGTGCCCTTGGAACGCTCCTGACGGATTTGGTAACACTCCATGTACCTTTACTGCATTTCTTATTAGCTTTTGCTCACTCCACTTGATGTCTTTAAGTCTTGGGTCGATCTGATATGAGATCCTCTCATAATATTAATGCAGTACTTAGGGGATCTTGACGGGCAGCTGCTTATTGCCATAGAAACCAGGTCTTCTTGCAGTGATATTTTAGCTGCTGCTGCTTTTTAGTGAAAGAAGTGGGATAGAGAATTGCTGGAGGAAGAAGCAGAGCTTGTTGTTGGAGCTTTAGGAATGTGGTAGGTTTTGCCTCACTGTCACTTTTTGGCTTTATATATACTGTTTATATATATATATACTGGGGGTGTATTCATATTCCTTGTGGCCTGTGTCCTTCAGAGAGCTGATAGTGATTCAATGTTCTGTATGAAGTTAGAGAAGATAAATGTCTCCCATTAGAAAAACCAGCTGACAGAAGGAATAGGATAACCCACCCCAGACATCTGACAGAGGAGGGAGTTGTTTTCCCCTGGACAGAAACACGTCAGGTAGCTTCCCTGTATTTATAGCCAGAGAAATCTTTTAAAAAGATTAAGTGCAATTGCAGGTTAATCACTGACAAGGTTGCAACGAAAGTAAAAGCAAATAAGCAGGTTTGGGGATTAGACTCAGGTCCAGAAAGAAATTGCAGGATAAATGGAAAGCCCAGTTAAATGGTGTTTAATTGGAAAGCTTGAAATAAAATTAAGCACTTTAGCCTTGAAACCTGCAGACCTTAACCAGCAGGACACACTCCTTATTTTGGGGAACAGTCTGTAACCCACTTTTTCTGTCTATATATATTTTTTCTGTAGTGTAGCTCTGCTTTGAGTGACACTTGCATATAAATCTCTCTGAATCCCTTTTAGCTTCCCCTGAAATGAAGCTAATACAAGTCTGATTTTCTCTGCTCTGAGCACACAGCTCCTTTTAAGTGCAGTAATGGTCCCACTGGGGTTAACACCCTGAAAAAACGCCAGACCACCATTTGGGAAGGGGCCACACAGAGGTTCACAAACCTATGGATGCCCATGACAGCATTTATTACCAGCAGCTTAGACTGGGCTCAGGCTCGATGACCTTTTCCTTTCTCATTCTTTCCTCATTTACCTGTTTTTGGGATGAAAAACTTTCTGGTTTTGGGATGAAACTCGCCCACTTTGGTTCATGCCCTAGGATGAATGCCTAAGAGAGATCTGGGCAATACCAGTGAGCTGGGTTTGAGTCATCTGAAGCATTGAAGCCCAGAAACCTATGTTCTTTCATGCCATTTCCCCTGCTTTTAGAAGTCACTTGCTGAAGAGCTGGAAGTCGAACAGTTAAAATCTCAAAACTGTTTTCTCGGATAAATTGGAAGGAATTTGAGAAGAAATGTAAACAACTGGAGAAGTGTGATAAATCAGGTCGTGGGGGTGCCAGGGAACACACCTGCCAGCTCTGGGCTGTGACATCCTGGGGACAACCAGCATGACCCAAATTGCTTCTCACTGTTTGCAGATGCTCATTTTGGAAACCTGAGCTCTCCGGGACGGCCTCTGCTCCCTTCCCAGGTTTATCTGCCAGAAGTGGTGGGGAGAGCTGGCTCTGGCTCCCACCGTGGGACCGCTGCTGTGGGGCTGTGTGAGCATCCAGGGCGGGCTGGAGCCTTCCGTGTGTGCCCGTGGATGATCCGGACGTGTCCCAACCTGAGCATCTCGTGGATGGTCCGAATTTGCCCCATGGTGAGCATCACATGAGCTGCCCCATGATGCTCTGCCTGAGCAATAACCAGAGGAATGAAGACCAGCCAGACCAGTTACTCATTCTCGATAAGAGGCTCTTTTGTGCTGCAGAAATGCCAATATCACGTGCAAATCCCTCCATTGCCATGGTTACTGGCCACCGTCAGAGCCGCCGGCGAGGCGAGGGGGCTGCGGCATCGACAGGGATCCTGCTCTTCCCTTCAGAGGGGGAAACTCCATAAAACCTGCACTCTGCCCCAAAAAGCAAGGGAGGTTGCTGCAGGGAGCCCTATCCACACCCGGCATGGCAATGCTCAGAGCTTGTTGCCTCAAGGGGCCCTGCCCTGCCACTGGGCATTAGGCTCTGAGTTTTATAAATTCCTCACTAATAGCCTGAGATATTACTAAAAAAAAAAGAGAGAAAATGGTGCTGCGGCTTGGGTGGGCAGAGATCAGCTATGCCCCATTTCCTGTTTTTCTGGCATTAAGAACACCTTGACCTCTTGGCACTCCTGCTTTTTGCACTAATGCTGTTCTCATTTAAGTGCTTTCCTGAACACTAATTAGGGCGGTTTTCCTTTTGTAAATTAGCCTGATACGATCTGTGTGTCTTGGCAGACACCCTCAGAGCAGGAACCCAGGGCTTCGCGTTTGATCGCTGTTTATTTTGCAAATCTCCCCAGTTTCAATGTTCTTAACTGCCTTCTAGAAAGTGCTGGCAGGTGGAGATTAATGGGAGGGAAATGGGGCTTTCCAGCTGGCCTGCCTTGAGAAACAGGAGAGTTTTTGGTGCTACAGGGGCCTTCCAGTTGCTGTGGGTTAATGAGGTGCTGTGGGCACACAGAAGCTCCTTCCCATCCCATCTCGGCATCCTTGCGTGGTGTGCAGTGGAGGAGCAGGGCTGCAAGGAGAGGTACTGCCCGAACCAACCTTTTAACAGGAGATAGGAAAAAGAAAATCAAATGAACACATTCATTTTCGACAATTAAAGCACTTCTTGTGACCATAGGAAATGCTCAGACCCAAGCAACCCCAAACCCATCTAAATCTGTGGACAGAGGGAAGTCCACCTGTCTGCCACTGCCCCTAAATCGGTGGTGTCAGCAATTTGCTGGGGACCAATGGTGCTCGGGAGGGGACGGACCTTAATCAGCTCTCATTTTCTTAGTGCACTGGCAGATGGGAGTGCAGGGCACGGTGCTATCTCCGTCTGTGGCCACGGATGGGACAGAGCCACAAGAGGTTTGCTTGGGCTGAGAAATTCAGTGGTGAAGGCGACGCTGGGTGCAGGCAGCCATCCTCTGCCTTGGCTTGCTGGGGAGGCTGGCAGCGAGTGGAGCATCCCTGGACAGTCCTGTCTCTGCACCAGCACTGGGACCCTTCTGGGACCATCTTTACAACAGCGTTTACTGGTCCTTAGTAAGGGACGAGGAGAGCTGCAGGGGGCTTCACTCAGGGACCCCTGAGGCTGGGACAGAGTCGACAAAGCCCTTGAAAAAAAGGCAACGATTTTCAGTGCTGGCGTGCCAGCCCTGGGGCACCACGTGTGGAAAAGCACGGTGAGAATCCCACCCCAGAGAGCTGCTGCCAGCGTCGGCCAGCCCGGCTGGCTCCCGGTGTCCGAGAGAGGCTTGAGGAGGGGTTCCCACGGACCATATCCAGAGCTCTGCACCCCTTCCCGGGCTGTGCTGAGCCATGCACGCTCTGTGGGTGCTGGCAGGACTGTCGGTGCAGGGCTGGAGCAAGGGGAGCAGCAGGAGGAGCGGGGTGCAGGCTGTGGAGAGCATCCCTGCCCACCGCGAGGAGTGTGAGCGCCGCAGCCTCGGGGGCTGTTTCTGCAGACCCGTGGGCACCGTGAGGAGACTCGCCTGTGGAGGAGGATGCTTCCAGGAAAAGTGCCCAGGAGCAGGGTTGGCCTGGATGGCTCCACAGGTGAGAGCAGTAGCAGGGGCTGGGGGCAAGCAGGGCATAGTCTGTGTCAGAATCAAAGGCTGGGGATTAAAACCAGCATGATGCCTTTGGATTGGAGTTGTTTTCATGGAACATTCCTGGATGTTTGCACACAGGCTCTGTGTTTATTTTGCTGTTGCTTCCTAGGGGGTTCATTCAGCAGCACATTTTGTCTGCTGGGCTGAAGGTGAAGATAACTGAATAGAGGTGCCTGAGCCCCAGAGAGCCCTGGTCCCACCTCACCTCGGATAGAGTGCCCTGGCCATGCCTTGCTCCCACCCTGTGTACCATTTCCTTCTCCACCTCATCCTTATTGTTTCACCTGACACCTCTCTTGAATCTGCAAATAGATGTGAAAGGCCAGCAAGGTTTACATGAAGTTCCCAGCAAGCTGGCAGTTACTCCATGTCAGTCTGCACAAACCCTGCCTGCGCTGCCAGCTTTTCCTTAATGTCTCCTTGTTTTTCCAGTTGTGAGTGATGGCTGAAGGGATCTCCTGGCAGAGAAGACTCGGGTTCACCCTTCACATCCTGTTCACCTCTAAGGCACATGCATGAAAATCTGGGTGTGGGTCTGCTCCTCTCCATAAAGAGAAATTAAATCTGCTCATGCGGCGCCGGGCGCAGGCGGCAGAGCTGAAGCGTGTGGCTGTTTAATATTCATTGGGCGTAGATGTAAAACTTTTCTGTTCTAAAATAGTCTTGCACAGTGCCGTGCTGCTCCTTTTTCCCTAAACCTTAGCAGGAGGCTGGAATTCAATGTTTCCTTTGCTTGTCTCCCCAACTTCCCCTGGCTCAGCCAGGAAGCAGAAGACCCTTGCTGGGTGTAAAGCCTGCTTTGAGGACAGATCCTGGCACTGTGTTTGCAGTTTGTGATTCTATAGTCTGCTGCAAGAGAATCTTTGAAGCACCAGCACAGGAACAAGAAATTTTGTTTTTGTTTTGAAACAGGATGAGTTTCTGTGGTAGTTGTGCATCTATTTTAGTGTTAACAGGAAAATGCAGATTTTCCTGTAAAATTTTGGCAGGTAGATTCATGGATCTCTTTGGTGACTCATTCTTAACTGAGTGCAGTTTTCTTCATCTCATTTGAACCTTAGAGTTAAAAAAAGGAGAGACTTTGGTCCCAGTTAAGTCCACAATAATTAAATCACCATGAAATAAGCTCCGGTAAGTTAAACTAGAAAGACCTCAGCCTTTTTGCTCGGTGAGTGGGAAGCTGTGATAGTACGGGGTGGGCTGGAATGCCCCAGCTCAGTGTAGATAAAAGTGGGGAAGACATCACCCTGCAGTGCTTGGAGGCAGTGGGAGCATCCCCACGGCGCCAGGGAAATGGGGATTGGATGCGGGGCGGTGTGAGCACTGGGATGTCCATTACACACAGCGGGTGTCAGTGACCCCCGGCAGGACAGTGTTTCCATCCCCGCTGTCACAGCTGCAGAGCAGCGTTGGTCCAGCATCCCGCACACACCATCCCTCCGACGGGGAGGGACAGGTGGAGCGGCTGGACCCTGCCTGCTGAGCATTCCCAGGGCACGTGAGGGTGGCACGGAGCGAGCCGAGGACCTGAGGGACCAGCGTGCTGTACCCGTGCCAGGACGGACTCTCAGTGGGACTTTGCAGACAGCTGGATATCGAGCAGGCAAAGCCGGTTAGCAGGAAAGCTGTTTAATTCCATTGGTGAATATCCCACCTCGTTTGCATATCCATCCCTTTGTTGGGCGCAGCTCTCGCGATGCAGCCAGGATGCGGCTGAGCCCATCGCTCGTCACAGCGCTTTCCTTCGCATGGGTGCATTTGCTTTATGACCACAGGGATATTTCCCTCTTCCCTGCAGAGGCTCTCGCTGATTTACCTCTGCCCATGCCTAAATCAGCGGGATGTCATTGGTGAGCCCTGCATTCCTCCAGCCCCTGCCCCAGCATAGCACAGCCACTTACTACAGCCCCAAAACTCTCTTCCCTAAATTATTCAGAATTACTGCTTTTGCTTCGTTTCTTCAGCACACTTTGGAGGGCACTAAAAATAAATGGGTTTGCTGAGAACTGAATCTATTTCTTAAAGAGATGGCTCCCCTCCTTTCTGCCTGTGCAGAGGGAAGCCTGTCTTTGCACACCCTGTCATCAGTGTCACCCAGCCAGGGTAACAGGCTCAGTGGCACTGTGGGGCCTTGACTTCAAAGAGAAAATGAGCACCAGAAGTAGTAAAATTCTGAAAAGATCCCAATTGCCCACCTGCAGCTTCTATCTTCAGATATTTCTTTAGTTAAAAAGAACTGCAGAAAGCACCCAAGGTCCCAAGCAGAGGGTCCCTAGGATGCCCTGTATTAGCTGGGGAGTGCTGGTGGGCTCCTTCCAGGCTAGGAGGTCCAGGATCTCCTCCTGGGATGCAGCCATCTTTCCAGTACGGCCAGAATTTTTATTTGCTGGATGAAATGGCCTGGATGGAATTCACTTGGTGTCAAGCTGCCCCTTCTCTGGGTCTGCTCCAACCAGCACGGGCATCCCCCAGCCAGCAGGGAGGGTTTAGCCTCAGCCAGAACACCTCGTGCTTATTCTTAGCCTTGTTTCTAAGAAGTGCTTTATAAGCAGGAGCCTGTGTTGATTAATGCCATGAAACATTAATGACTTGGGAGGTGAGCTGCAGTCCTCCCACAGAGCAGCTCCCCAGTCCCCAGCAGCCAGAGAGGCACAAGGTGAGCCCAGCGCTGTTTTGCTTAGGCAAGGCAGAGGCATTAAAGCCAAACCCGAGTTGTACCTGAAGCCAGCTGAAAAATATGACAAAGATAAAAGGTAGGTAAAAGGGAGAAGGAGGCTGAGGTTTGCTTAGATGGTGTGCACTGAAGGCCAAGATAAGAAATTCGGACGGGTGGAAGAGTCACCCATCCGAGGGCTGCTACATCTCACACAGCACTGCCCTGGCTGCCTGCACAGCAGAGGTTTTGTCTGCCTGAATGCAGCAGGTTGAAAAAGGTGTTGCTTTTCCCATTTGCTTGATATAGAGGAGATTTGCATGGGGGACACAGGCAGAGCTGAGCCGGGCATGCAGCAGCTCCCAGCCGGAGCGGCCAGAACCTCGGCTGTGGACAGGCTCTGGGCTGCCCTGGGCTGCCCAAACCCAGCCTAACTGGGGCTTGGCTGAGGTGCTGAGCTGCAGAGACACCACCACCAGCCGAAGCAGCATCCCAGTGTGTTGGATTTTGGCAGCCATCCTTGAAACACCCCTGCCCAGCTTCTGCTCTCCACCCAGTTCCACACAACCCTATCTCAAGGATCGGAGCCTCAGGGTTGAATTAATGCAACTAGGGAACTTTAAAATGAGTATTAAGTTTCTCAGGAGCATGCTAAGACTTAATTAAAACTCCTGTCATTGTGTGAAATGGCAATGTAGGAATGTAGGAATGCGGGGGGCTCGTTCCTGCTTTGCAAAGCATTTCATGTTGGCTTGGCAAACCATGCCTCAGCAAAGCCGAGAAATCCCCTCACCTCCTCAAGGAGGAAAATTAGAGTAATGAGCTGGTTTATAATTAATTGTGCTCTGGGGACACGTTCTCACGCTGTCTGGTGCTTCTGGTGGGAATTTTCTACAGGGAGCATCCCAACATACAATAGGTTTCAGCTATCAGGTGTGCTCCCGCCTGCATTCCTAGACCAGGTTATCAGGTTGCTCGAAGGGAGAGTAGGAGGAGTTACATTTTTTCTGGCATTTGGGGGATTTTTTAGCTGTCTTACAGATGTAGGTTAAATATTTGCTCAGGGCAGAGCAAACACCCAATACAAAGGGCCCCACTCGGTGATGTGTTTCGATTGCTGGAGCTTCCCTTCATCCAAGTAAAAGGCGAATTAACCTGCCTGACTTCACAGCACCAGAGCAGCGATGCTTTTCAGCTACAGCGCAGGCTGGGCTAAAAGCAGAGCTAAACCCGTGCCAGGGTCACTGTCCCCTGGCCGTGTGCCCCGAGGCGGGCTGGTGCTGTGCACGCAGGGCAGCTGTTTCAGCACTGACGGTCATGGATGTACCGAGCCTTCCCATTACCTGCGGGGCACTGCCGGGAGGTGCTGCTGGCGGCGAGCCCTGCTCCTCGCTGCCGTTCCTCTGCCTGCCTGCAAAGCGGCATTTCTAAAAATACCTCCAGCGATGTCGTCAGCCGGTGCTCGCTCAGGTCACGGAGACGTGACAGCCAAGAAAAGGAGGATGGGGGACCGGGCTGAGATTATCCCAGCCAGCGGAGGCGAATCCCTGCAGAGCGAGGGGTACGAGCAAGGTACCTGCTGCCCGCACAGGCTCCCATGTGCCCCCTCAGCCCGCAGCCCCCCAGACTGTCCCG
Source organism: Daphoenositta chrysoptera (assembly GCA_013397915.1). NCBI lineage: Eukaryota > Metazoa > Chordata > Aves > Passeriformes > Daphoenositta > Daphoenositta chrysoptera. The sequence continues at coordinate 347,575 of VZRO01000587.1, read as the reverse complement.
CAGCAAGCGGGCATCCCCTGGGATCCACAGTGCTCCCTCCCTCGAGCCAAAGAGCACTGAAGTGCAGGGAAAGGGACTGGTACCTGGCCAGCAGCGTGCATCCAGAGTAACCCCACTTCTGGATCCCTGGAGAGCCTAGCCACGCTGTCCTTGCCAAAAACAGGCCGGCAGCTGGGAGGGGTGGGTTTTGTAATGCTCACAGGTGACTATTTGAATAGGGCTGTTGGCACAGAACCCTTCCTGTATCTCAGATTTTGCTCCATGCTTATTCATTGAGTTATTCTTCTAAACTGGGGAATTCACGCATGTGCCTGCTTAATGTAGACTTACTTGATGTAATTGATACAACTTATGTGCTTTGCATAATTGCAATACCATTAAAAACCTGGAGCATTCAAAAGCCAGGAAATTACTTACCAGTTAAAGTAATTTACATAAACATTTGTTTTACTCTTTACAGCTCATAAATGAAGTCAGCGATGATATGGCTTTACAGTTGCTATCAGAAAGGGGAAAGTAACTTTATGTGTGTCAATATTATCCCCAAGCCAGCCTCAGGAGCTGCACAGATAATGGGGTACTGATGCAAATTCGACACTGCTTAGGGCCTCTGTGGGTAAATGTATGTACATATGGATGTATGTCTATAGGCACACACGCCTGTATCCATCCATGCCAGGATCCATGCTGGGAATGCCAATAAACCTCCGATGAAGGGAAGGGGAGGCTGGGAGGGTTTCACTGGCTGCAGGGGAATGGCAGATGCAGTGCAGAGCTGGAGGCAGCTGCCAGGCCAGGATGGCATTGGCTTCTCAGGGGCAAGTTTCTGTGCCAGGGGCACGGGGACATGGAGGTGACCCTCACAGCCCCCTTTCTCTGGCTAGAGCAGCTTGTCCCCCCCCATAAGTGACTCCCTATCACCCCTCCCCCATGTGGCTGGCTCATGGCAGAGGGTAGAGCAGTGTCTCATGAAGGGTCTCTGAGGATGTCCAAGAGGGACATGCCAGGATGAAAGGACAAGGCTGAATCCTGCTCCAAACCTGGCCAGGAGTGAGCAAAAGGCTGGGACTGAGTGCAGCGAGATCGGAGGTGGACGGACACGTGGTCTGAGGGCAGCACATTGCAGGGCTGGCATCAAACCCTCCTTTCCCAGGGGACAGCCACTCCTGCACCCCCAAACCCACGTGGGACGCAGGTCAGTCTGCCGTCAGGCATGTGGATGTGAGCCATCAGCACAGGGCACCCCCACGGATGCCAAGCTCAGGTTTGTTATGGGAAATATCCGGTACTGCCAGTTCATGGGAATGAACAAGTCATGAGTGACTTGTGTCACCCAAACCAGCCATTACGGTGAGGGTTGTGTGTGCAATACAGGGAGGCAGATACAAATCACACCCTAAAAATGCGTATATATTATATTTAAAGCAGGATTTTCTGTTGCCTTTCTGACACCAGGGCCTTTGTAGAGGTCTTGGCATGTCAGGCTGTTTTCTCCACGCCTCTGGGTTAGAAACAGGTTGTTTTCCCTGTGAAATCTGTGTCCCTGGGCCCGGTGAGCCTGGGGTGGCATTGCTGCCAGTGGATGCACCAGTGTTTGGGAGCAGCGGGGATGTGGCAGAGTGTGAGGAGGGCACAGTTTGGGTAGGCAGGTCCTTGGTGTGCAGGCCACCAGCACCATTGTCCCCATGGTCCCCCAGGGTCGCCCTGATGAGTGATGCCAGGAGAGGTGCATAGGTGGGACCCCCTGAAGAGCACCGGGGTTGGGGTGGGAACGGCAGAGACACACTGGGAGTACCCGGGACACACCGGGAGTACCCGGGACACACCGCGAGCCCTCGGGGCTATGCCAGGGAGGGTCAGGGGAGCGCGGTGGGTGCGGGCCGCCCTGGGAAGGGCACGGGGAACACCGGGGCAT
>VZRO01000587.1:309944-344984 GCA_013397915.1 Daphoenositta chrysoptera | reverse complement strand
GGAGCCGTGTGCGGGAGCCGTGTGCGGGAGCCGTGTGCGGGTGCCGTGTGCGGAGCGCTGTGTGCGGGTACCGTGTGCGGAGCGCTGTGTGCGGAGCGGTGCAGTGCAGGGCATTGTGTGCGGTGAGATGCGGTGGGTGCGGTGCCGGGCTGCCCGTGGTCCCGGAGTTCCTAACTCCCTAAAGTCAGCCCCAGCCCGAGGTTAGGAGGGGCCTGGAGAGGCTTCAGGAATGAGTAAATTAATTGCAGACACGGTTTATGTCACATCCGCCGGGAGCACGGAGGGAGCCCGGGGCTGTCGCCTTTTCGGGAACAAAAAACGGGATTGATGCAACTTCCTGCGTGTTTCGGGAGTCGGAGCCTGTTACCGTCGTGGTTTGCTCCAGAACGTCCCGCTGGGATTTACAGCTGGACACTGAGACCGGCTGAGATGTCCGTGCTTGCGCTTCTCTGCAGAGGTGCTGCTGTGCTCGGGACCCCCGTGCCATGATCACATCCCGCACCGCCTGGGATCTGGGATCCGGGCCCTCCTCCGGAGCCGCCTGGAAGACCAAGGACCTTGCCCCGGACGGTGAGTTCAGCACGGTGCCTTGTCCTTGCCCCTTGGGGCTCAGCCTGCCGCGCTCACGCCCTGCTCACTGGGGAAGGAGAGGCTGGGAACAGGCCAGCCTGCATTTTTCACATTTCTTTCCGGATGAAGGTCAAGATTTGAGAAACGGGGACTCAGAAGCAGGCACAAAGCTCTGGGCAGCCAGCTGGTGAAAAGAGAGGGCTGCCTCCATTTCCCTCCTGGCCCTTCCGAGCGGGAAACTTAGGGAGAAAGGTTGAAATTTAACATGTAAGAAAGAAAACAGAGTGATCTGCATGGCAGGGCAAATGCAGGGCCTTTGCCTCGTCGCAGCCTTGGCTCCTTGGAAGGGCTCCCTGCACGGACCCCATGGGTGAGTTTAGTCGGAGTTTTCCCCTGAGGAGGCTGAGCTGCTCTGCAGGCAGGCGGGCAGCTGCTTGCCCCAACCTGCAGCCTCTTGTTGGGAAACAGCCCTTCCCGCCTCCTTCACCAACGGTGCCGGATGGGTTTAGGCAAAGGGGGAGGCTGAACCCCCCTATTTGGACGTTTTTTGCTCTTGGTTTCAGCATTTGCCATCCGTCTGTGCTGGCAGCCGCTTCTCTGGGCATGGCTTCTTCTCTGGTGCTCCAGCCAGTCCAGCCAAATGCTGGTTGGCATCAAAGCCTCCAAAAACAGGGTTTTTCAGCATTTCCTTTCCCCAACGGCTGCCACTGCCTGTGCCGGGATGGGGAACTCATCTCCTGTTATCAGGGCATTTGCCAGAGCTTTGGAAATACTCAATTTTCACAGCGCGTGCAAAATGTTATGGATAATTAGAGGCTGGGAAGAAGTCCAGAGTGGTGGACTAACTTCATCAGGGCACATCTCCCTCCAGACATTGCTTCCACCTCTGTCCCAACTTCCTCCGGATGGTTTTAGGGGAAAAGATCTGCATTATTGAGGTTTGATTTGTGAGTGATTGATTCTCTCCCTGCCTGCTGGAGAAGAGATTTGGCCACCCGCGATGGTGGCAGCGCTTGTGGCAGACAGGTGGGGGGCACAGGGTCCCTGAGCAGTGGGATGTAGCCCTCACCAGCTGCTTTTCCTGTAACAGAGGAGGACACAGCCATGGGAGAAGGCTCCTTGAGTTGCTGTTTCGCTTCTGTGCAGCTCAGCAGGACAGGGAAGTGCTGCCCTAGCTGCTTTCAGGTTTGGCTGCCTGACAAATGAAGGAAATATTTGGGGGCAGCGGAGGGAGGTGACGCCGTCAGGGTCCGTCCGTCTGGTTTCGGTGATGCAAGCTGGCTTTGGCAGCTCTTCCGAGATAGGATCGCAGGAAGCGGAGCAGCTTGGCAAGGGGTAGAGCTGGGATATCCCTGGTGGGGGGACAGATCTGGTCCTGCAGAGGCCATACGGATGCTACACCCTGAACTCTCATTGCTAGTCATTGGCAGCCGCCCCCCGGAGGGCTAATTTTTCTAATTAACATAATTAACATTTTTAATAAAAGTCATGCACTGTCTCTGCCACAGCGGTGCGGTGGCGGCAGCAGGGAGGAGGAGGAGGGTTTGCTGAGCCAGCCAAAGGCTGTGTCCGTCCTGGGCTCCCAGGTGGATCCAGTGATGCTCTTTGCTCCCTCTCAGGCCGTGGGCAGGACAGGCTCGGCACGGGGAGCGGAGCGGGCGCTTCTCCCCGGGTGCCTCTGCTGCCGGCACTGCTTCACCATAAAATCCTCAGCGTGAGCTGGCCAGACACTGCGAACCCCCGTGGGCTCTGCCGGGCTCTCCAGGTGAGGAGCGTCGAGCCAGCCATGGGTTGTGTGGGGAGGGCAGTTTTGGGGTGGTGGGGAGGATGCCCCGCACCCATCTGGGCCATCCGGGTGGGAGCCAACTGGTTCCCTAACTCACCACAGCCAGTTTCTGCCTGGACCCCAGCAGCGCCTGCCTCGAGCAGAGCTGCTGCCTGGGTGGAGATGGAAAAGCATCTCTGGGGAGTCAAAAGGCATCAAAAATGGGGAACAGTGTTCATAACAGGATAGGATTTTCTGGGTCACTTATGGATCATGTTGGCAGGAGAGCTCGGGGCAGAAGTGTGATAAGAAAATGCAGTGCCGTGAGGTGGTGTTTGCCTGTGGGATGGAGGAGAAGGAGGTGGAAGGGTGCCACAGCCAGGGACAGTGTCGGGACACCATGGACTGCTGTAGCTGCCACTAGTTCATTCCAGGCTTCAGGCAAATCATTCAAATTCCCCTTCTTTGAAAAGGAGGAAAACACCTTCTTATCACACAGCAGCCTCGATGAATTCCCTTCGGCAAAACCCTTCCGGAGTCTCAGATGTAGAGGCACCGCAGACACGCGGCTTCTCCAGGAGGATGCTGCCGCCTCCTTCCTAATTACTCCCAAATTACTGACATGTCCCGAGTATTTGCCCCTCTGCTGGGGTGAGATTTCCCCGGCATCACTGGCCCGTGGGGTGACACCACAGGCTCTAAGATGTAAGAAAGAAAAGGCATTCTTGAGCTGGGTGAGCTTGGCCGACCGTCACGTTTTATAGCAGCCTTATGAAAGCTCCTTTCAGATTTCTTCTGAATTTTTTTGAGCTGGGCTCCATCCCACAGGGCATGAGCCATGCCTGCAAGTCAGAGACTCTTACTTTTTAAGGCCATAGAGAGAAAAATAGGAAATATTCAGTATAACTGCATGGGCAAGCTGAGGGAAGTTGTTTATGGGGAGAACTAAAAGCATGATAAGTTCATTGTGGCAGCTTCCCAACACAGAACTCTCTTGGGAGGGAGGGTTTCCCCAGGCTCCGCTGTCTTCTGCACTTCCCGCCCTGCTCACTCCTCCTGGCCAGCCCGGTGAAGTGCCGGCTGCTGGCACGGTGTCCAGCAGGGTGTGGGCGGTCACTGTCTCAGCTGCTGACCCATTTCTCCTCACGGACGCAGGCCCTGCGGGACACGACGTGCAGGCGGCGGGAGGAGACCCGGCCCCGCGCCCCGGCCCCGGCCCCGGCCCCGGGCACGGAGGAGCCGCCGGCATCCCCCCGTGAGCCAGCGGCNATGGAATGGGATGGGATGGGATGGGATGGGATGGAATGAGGGCTTGGTACCTGCCAGTGGGTATCTCTCTTTTGGGGCACACATAGATGTGTGGCTGCGCTCACTGTGGGGAACAGGTCACAGGAGAAATCCAACACCAGCCAGCTGCTGGCTGGTGACAGGGACTGATGAATTATTGAGCTGGATGAACAGAGCAGGTGAGCTCCGGTGAACCCGCTGCTGTTTCCTCCTTCTTTAGGAAAATGTAACGCGTGTGGAAACACTTGCAGCATGCGTGGCTGTGCCAGGGTGGGGAAATCCCGTGGTTTCCTGTCTTTCTCCGTCAGGATTGAATTGTGTGAGCTTGTCAGGGCACATCTCGGGAGCTGTTCCTGGCGTGGTCCCCAGCTGCATCCCAGAGCAGCTCCCAGTGCAGGGTGGTGGCTGGGAAGGGGCAGGGATGCAGGAGAAGGGGGGTCTGCATGGCAATGATAACAGGGCAGAGCCAAGGAGCTGCTATCTTTCCAAATGGCTTTCAGAGCGTTTTGGAAAGCAGGAGGGTCACTGTGCCCTGCCTGCCACACTCTGACCATGCATCACCACCAGCACTTCTGCCCAGGGGGAGGTGTAACCCAGGGCTGGTCGGCATTTCCTCTCCTGTGGATGCTGTCACAGGAAGAAGGTACTGGAGTATGGAGGAAGGCATGATCCGTGGGGGATTTTCCTGCCTGGCAGTTTGACTTGCAGCTGAGTGTTGCAGCTCTGAACCTGGCTCTGCCTTGGGTCCCAGCCCAGGGTTAGTGTGAATGATGTGTGCAGACATGCGGTGTGTCCACAGGAGCCTGGTGCTTCCTGTAGTTTCCTATCCCTGCACACTCCCCAAGGGGTGAAAGCTGGCATTCCTGACAGCATTGGAGATTTTGGGGTGGGTTTTTTGTGTGTTGATTTTAAAGAGAAGACCACAGTCCCCTGCCTGAGCTGGGCTGAGCTTTCAGCATGGAAAGAAAGAAAAGCCAGAACCTGACAGAGCTCTGTTGGGGTATCCAGCCCATGTCAGGAAAACAAAACCTGGTGATCTCTTCTGCGACCACTGCTGGATAAGTCCCGTGGCGTGCAGTCAGCAGCAGAGCTGTGGCTTGCTCCCAGCATTTCATCTTTTTGCGTGTTCTCCTGCCTCCCTAACTCCATTTAAGGGTAGAAAATCTGATTCACAGACAAAAAAGTATCTCTTTTTGCATTCAGGACATTTCCCATGAAGCAGGAGGCATCTTCCCGCAGGCAGCGCGGCGATTCCCAGCGCCAGCTCCTGCCTGTGAAACCTCAGGTTTCTGGTGGCAGCAGATGAAATCCTCGGCAGGCAGGGAAGGGCGCCGGGCAGCCGGGATCCTGACCGTCGGTTCTCCCGCCGCAGTGCCTCATCCCCACACTGGGAATGAGTCACGCCAGCTCATTGCTTCTTGGGAACTACCAGGTCATTTGGGAGGCTCTGATGTTCGGCCAGGTTGGCTTCTGTCAGCACTGGTGGCTCTATTAACATGCAGAAAGCGATGTTTAAAATAATACTAGGAAGGTTAGAAGGCTGAACACACGAGGATTAGGCAATATGGCCATTCAGGGTACCTGTATAATTTTAATTTTGCTTCCATTATGTTTGTGTGTAATGACGCAGACTTTAATGACATGATCACACACTGCTTTTCCACCGGCACCTGCTCATTCAGAAGAAAGGATGCCGGGGTGAATAAGCGCCGTGCTGAGGGCGGTTGTTATCTGAGCGAGGCAGCAGCATCGTGGCATGTGATAGGGCTGGGTCACGGCGCAGTGAGTGGGCAGGTGCTCTGCTGGCATCGGCAGATCCCTTTGGCTCCCACCCAGCTGGACCCCACCGTTAGCTGGGCCTGCTCTGGTCAGCACCTTGGCACTCAGGATGCGCCTCTGACACGTCACTGCACTCCCTGGGACTTGTGCAAGTCCAGTTTTCCGCGTTCCCATCCCCAGTTCTGCCCCTGGGGACTCCCCATGGGTGGCATTCTGCTCCCCACCGAGGCGGCCGTGTCCTGACCAGCTCCATCTTTGCTCGTGCTGCAGGAGGGAGGCTCTGCGGTGGGAAACGTGCCAGCCTGCCCACGGCCCGGCCCTTCCCCGTGATCCAGGAGGTGATGGCCTCCATGGCACATCTGCAGAAGGAGAAGCTGCGGCTGCAGGAGGAGCTGCTGGAGCTGCAGGAGAAGCTCGCTGCCCGGGAGAACAACGAGCTCTCCCTCTCTCTCCAGCTGCAAGGCCAGGTACGGTGGGGACAGGGTGACACAAGGGGGTCCATCAGGGTCTGCAGCCTCAGGCTGTGGCTTGGCTGGAGCACTGTGGCATGCAGTTAGTGATGGCTGCACTTGGCAGGAGTGTAGCATCTCCATCATGGGTGTAGCATCTTCTTCACTGGGTGTTCCTGAGCACCAGTTTTGGCTGTGCCTGCCTTGGGCTGCTTGCAGACCCCAGTGACACCACAGTAGTTGACAAGGGTGTGTGGCTCTGTGGACATGACATGGCCAGGAGGACTTTGGATATCAGGGTGCAGCCCTGCACCAGTCATCCATGCACCCAGCACAGGACAGCTGCTGCAGGATCAGCTCGTTAGACCGACCTAGCAGTTTAATTTCAGTGACTTTCAGCAGGTGGAAAGTGCATGTGAAGGCACAGAATTGTCTGATGAAGGGACAGGTTTTGGCCACTGTGACTCTTCCCCCCAAAACCATCTCCTGCACCGATGCAGGCACATCCTCAGCACGAGTACTTGGGTCGTCCCAGGGACATGGAAATTTTGGCTGCTCGTAAATGGATTTGCATGTGGCTGTTGTGGAAGCTGTTACAGTCAGGTTCTGCTTGTTCCGCGGGTGTCAAAAAGGAGGAGGTAATTGTCCTGCATTTGGTTGGCATGCTCTGCATGACACAAGCGTGAGCGCAGCAGGATCTGGCCCTGCGCTGGCCAGTTCGGCAGCAAGCGCAGCCGGCGCCGGCGGGAGTGAAGAGCTGGCCCAAACTTCCAAAGCTTTGGGATGGCCGGGCCATGGCTCGAGCCAGATCCGGCTGCCAAGGAGTCCCTGTCACGTCCAGAGAGCAGGACGCAGCTGGAGATGCCCGAGCAGGTAGGGGATGGAGGAACGTTGGCATTTTTGGGCGGCACAGCACAGGGAATGGTGGGCAGGCTCTGGCGTGTGCGCCGACTGATGGGGCTGGCGGCTTTCCCGGAACAAGCCGCGACTCTTTTCTTCTCAGTACCTCCCCTCCCTTAAAAATACTTATAAAAATAGCTTAATAATCTCCCTCAGTGGATATGGAAATGGGGTTTTCCCACTGAAGCGCTCGGTGCTCGCTCGGCCCCCAGCCAGAGCAGGGGAGACTGCTGTGGGAGGAGGGGGATCCCGACCCCGGCTGGGAGCAGCCACCTTCCCCCACCTGTAGCTGGGGAGCTCCGGCCCTGCTCCAGCTCCCGGCTGTGCCAAGCACAGGGCACACGGAGGGGCTGCCTGCCCTGCTGCCATCTCCGCAAGGGTGCGGCTGAGTAACTTACCACATTAATTACAGCCTCATGTCAGCACATCTGCATTGGTTATTAATCAGCAGTTCCTAAATTATGGTCCACGGAGGGCCGGTTGCTTGCTGGTGATTGGGATGGGGCAATATCCAGGTGCGTCCCAGAGAGGGGTTTGGTGGCTTTCTGGAGCAGGGAAACGGGGAGCTGGGCAGGGATCTGGGGGATGGTGGTCAGGCATGGTGGGCAAGCAAGGGACAGAGCAGGTGGGCAAACCCCACTAAAACACAGCCCACGAGACTGCTGGCTTCACCAAGCACTCACTGCTGCTGTTCATTCCAATAACTGCAGATTTTGGGAGAGCCTCACTGGTCTCTGCACAAAAAAAGGTTGAGGATTTCTGAAATCCACCTGGTTTTGCAGGGAGGCCAGCCTGGTCCCATGGGATGGGCGGATGCCCAGATGGGGGTTGATGGAGAGCATCCTCCCATGGGACTCAGACGAGTGGACTTCTTGAAGAGCTCTTGCTCCCTCTTTTTACCAAGATAACTTTCCTAGAAAGAAAAATAGAGAAGGTAGAGCAAAGCTGGTTGTGAGGGCAGGACAAGGCACTTCTGGCTCTTCAAGCACAGTTATGGATAGGTTTGTTTTTTCCCTTCTCCAAAGATGATGGTTTTTTTTTAATAATGGTTTCTGCTAGTGCTCAACATGGACAAATTACACCCATGGTTGAACAAGGTCAAAGCAAAGCTTTCATTAACGCTCATTTTAATCAGCTCATGTGAATCAGGCTCTCAGAGCCAGGTGGAAAATCAAAGCATAACAAAAGTGTGAGCCAGACTGGACGTTGGTGGCTGGGGAGGCACCGCGGGGTCCCCTCTGAGAGCTGCTGAGGTGCCTCCTGGTTAACCCAGTCTGTGTTGACAGGTGGAAACTCTGAAGGAAAAGCTCCTGGAGCAAGCACAGGAGATCAGCCGGCTGCGCTCGGAGCTGGTGAGCTGCCACTGGGATGGGACTGAGCCACCCTTCCCCTGAGGGACACTGGAGCTCTGGGTCCCCGAGGAGGAAGAGGGAACACGGGGTGGGTGGAGATGCATTAAACCTCCCCAGGGTCACAGTTTGGACCGTGCAAGCCAAGAGACACTGAGGGACAAAACCGGGATTTTCTGTCCGATGCAATGTCGCATTGGAGACCTTGGGGCTGTCACCCTGCAGGGGGAAGTGAAAGCCCCTCTGTGGGCTGGGGCTCCCTGGGGGCAGCAGGAGGCTCCTCAGTGCAGCAGCCTGAGTGATTCCCAGTGGGGCAGGCGGATTGATGGGCACCTGGAGCTTTGAATGAAAATACAGAGAGCAGCACACGGAGGGCTCCTCCATACAGTGAGCTGGGGATCCATGAGGGCAGCAGGCTGGGGCTTCCTGGGTGCATGGAGGTTCCATGTCCTCTCCCATCCGCTCCCGGCGCAGGGCGGCACGGATGCGGAGAAGCACCGGGACCTGCTGGCGGCCGAGAACGAGCGCCTGCGGCAGGAGATGAAGGCGTGCGAGGGGGAGCTGCGGGAGCTGCGGCGGCAGCAGCAGGCGCCGTGCCGCGACTGCCCCCACCTGCAGGTGGGTCGCCGGTGGTGGCAGTGGTGGTGGCAGTGGTGGTGACAGGGTGACGGGCACCTGTGGGTGACAAGGCTGTCCTGTCCTTTGCCAGGAGAACGCCGGGCTGCAGGAGCAGCTGTCCCAGCTGCAGCGGGAGGCAGAGGAGACGCGGGCCAAGCTGGTGGAGCTGGACCTGGAGGTGCAGCAGAAGACGAACCGCCTGGCTGAGGTGGAGCTGCGGCTCAAGGACTCCCTGGCTGAGAGAGCCGAGGAGGAGGAGCGGCTCAGCCGCCGGCTGCGGGACAGCCAGGAGACCATCGCCAGCCTCAAGTCCCAGCCCCAGCAGATAAAGGTGAGCACCACAGGGCTCTCCATTTTTCCTGGTTGGGCTGGGTGCCTTACAGTGCCCACTGGGTGCCCTGCAAGTGCCACCTTGCTCTCTGCCCTGAGCACATTAGCACAGCACCATGATTTCCTCAATTATTCCCCCCTGGGCCAGCAACAGCTCCATCCCAGGCCCCTCAGGTGCTGTTTCCCCAGTACACCCAGTCTGTGGGTGCTTTCCCCTGCAGTACATCATCAAGACGGTGGAGGTGGAGTCAACCAAGGCAAAACAAGCCCTGTGCGAGACCCAATCCCGAAACCAGTACCTGCAGGAGCAGGTGGGGATGCAGAAGCAGGTGCTGAAGGAGATGGAACAGCAGCTGCAGAGCTCCCAGAAGACAGAGGCTCAGCTCCGAGCTCAGGTCTGAGTGCGACGGGTGTAAATCAGAACTGACCCCACATTTTCTGCCTGCCTGGTGCTTACCAGGTGACACGGTGTGGCACCAGAGGGGCACAGACTCAGTGTCACCCCCACCTTGCTCCTCTCCCAGATCATGATGTATGAGGCTGAGCTGGAGCGAGCCCACGGGCAGATGCTGGAGGAGATGCAGGCGATGGAGGAGGAGAAGAACCGCGCCATTGAAGAGGCATTTTCCCGCGCCCAGGTGGAGATGAAGGCTGTGCACGAGAACCTGGCAGGTGAGGAGGGTGCAGGGGGCTCGCAGGGTTGCCTGACTGGTGTTGGGATGTCATCATCTGCCCCCCACCCTGCCTCGTGCCTGCAGGTGTCCGGACCAACCTGCTGACGCTGCAGCCGGCGCTGCGCACCCTCACCCACGACTACAACAGCCTGAAGCGCCAGGTCCGCGACTTCCCCCTGCTTCTCCAGGAGACCCTGCGCAGCGCCAGGGCCGAGGTGAGCCCCCCAGGACCACCACCCAGCGCCCCTCCATGCGGGCTGGAGGTGCTGGGTGGTCGCTGAGCCACGGTCCCCACTGTCCCCAGATCAGCCAGGCCATCGAGGAGGTGCACAGCACCAACCGGGAGCTGCTGCGCAAGTACCGGCGGGAGCTGCAGCTCCGCAAGAAGTGTCACAACGAGCTGGTGCGGCTGAAAGGTGTGCGGGGTGTGGTGTCCCTGAGGTGGGATCATCCCCATAAGGTGGTTGGGTTGGCTGCAGGATGCTTCAGCACACCTGCTGTGTGATGGCTGAATCCCTGCTTCTCCCCTCCAAGGAAACATCCGTGTTTTTGGGCGAGTCCGCCCCATCACGAAAGAGGACGGTGAGGGCCCCGAGGCAGCCAATGCTGTGACCTTCGATGCTGACGATGACGCTGTCCTGCACCTCCTGCACAAGGGGAAGCAGGTGTCCTTTGAGCTGGATAAGGTCTTCCCCCCACAAGCATCCCAGGAGGAGGTGGGTGCTGCTGTCTGCACTGCTGGTATGAGGCGGGGAGGCAGCCACCTTCTCCTCACTCTCTGCTGTCTTCCCCCAGGTGTTTCAGGAGGTTCAAGCCCTGGTCACCTCCTGCATTGATGGCTACAATGTCTGCATCTTTGCCTATGGGCAGACAGGAGCAGGAAAAACCTACACAATGGAGGTGAGTTTGCTTGGCTTTGCTTCCATGATCTTCCTCAGCTTCCCACCCTGCAGTGCCCAGTCTCGGCACCCAGGCTGGTGACCAGCTCAGACCCAGTGTGCACCAGTCATGGTCACTGCTGCTCCACAACAGCCCCCCCTTTGCTTCTGCTCAGAAAAAATACAGAATAAAATGCAAGAGGGTGGTTTTTTCCCCTGTTTCTCACCCCAATCCATCAGGGGACAGCAGCAAACCCAGGGATCAACCAGCGGGCCCTGCAGCTCCTCTTCTCCGAGGTGCGGGGCAAAGCGGCCGACTGGGATTACGCCATCACCGTCAGCGCCGCCGAGATCTACAACGAGGCGCTCAGGTGTGGGGAGGGGGACGGAACCTCTCTGGACATCACCCCATGCTGCTCTCCCCCACATCCCTCCACCCCTGCCTAGGCCTCACAACTTGTCCCAGCACCCTAGGCGCTGCATTTGGCCATGCAAGGATTTATTTTTAATTTATTTTGGTGCACACTGCCCTTCCCATGAGCTCCATCGCTTACACAGGCTGCCAGCTGTGCCATCGCTCCCCCTCCCTGGCCCTGATGCAGTGCTGGGGGCATCCCCCTTTCCCCCCTTCCCCTGTCCACAGATGCTATATTTAGGAATTTGTAACCAGGAACTGAAAGCATGAGAAATATTTTCCTCCCTAGTCCAGCCACAGGAGGGGAGGATCCTGGGAGGACATCCATGAGAATAACCGGGAACAGGGATGGGAGCATGGTCTGAGTTGGGTGAGAGGAGGCACATGGCAGCCAAGAGAGTTGAGGTCTATAAATAGGATGTGCAGCTTTCCCGGGAGGAGACAGATGCTCTGGCAGTGTTGGCACACAGCCCTGAGCCACGGAGTGGACGCCAGCACCCCCCTGGGATGGGAATGATAACGGGTGCCTCTTTGCCCAGGGACTTGCTGGGGAAGGAACCACAGGAGAAGCTGGAGATCAAGCTGTGCCCTGATGGCAGCGGGCAGCTCTACGTGCCCGGGCTCACCGAGTTCAGAGTGCAGAGCGTGGAGGACATCAACAAGGTCTGGGGAGATGGGGGTGGTGGGCACAGGAGGGTGGCAGCAGGGGTGCAGTGAACTGGGGAGGGGTCTTTGGTGTGTGACTCCTGGATTTGGGAGCATTTCTGAAGCCCTAGGGAGCAACAGGGACCAAAATAGATCCCCGGGTGTGATGTGACGGTCACTGTCCCATCGGGTGAGCCACAGGGGGTTAAAAATAAAAGCGTGGGGCCCAGAGAGTTCCTGAGGGATTAGTGGGATGCGGCTGTCACCGCAGTGACCTGCCTGTCACCCCCTGCCTTTGGTGCATCACCCAGGCTGAGACCTGACAGCGGTCGTCACCCTGATGGGCCAGGCACCCCATGGGGAGCTGGTGCTCAGGTTACATCCCTGGTCATCCCTGGATCACAGGGGATCTGTGGTGGGACTGGGGCAGGTTGGCCTCACCCCCCAACTCCCCTGGCTCCCCCAGGTCTTCGAGTTCGGCCACGTCAAACGGGTGACAGAGTGCACCAACCTGAACGAGCACAGCTCTCGCTCCCACGCCCTCCTCATCGTCACCGTCCGCGGCCTGGACCGCAGCACGGGGCTGCGCACCACAGGTGGGTGTCGCACGGCGAACCCTCGCCCGGGCCGCGGTGTGTGGGGCTGCGCGCCGATGCCAGCGGCGGGGTTTGCTGTGTGTCCGCAGGGAAGCTGAACCTGGTGGACCTGGCGGGCTCGGAGCGGGTCGGGCGGTCGGGCGCGGAGGGCAGCCGGCTCCGCGAGGCGCAGCACATCAACAAGTCCCTGTCGGCGCTGGGCGATGTCATTTACGCCCTGCGCTCCCGGCAGGGCCACGTGCCCTTCCGCAACTCCAAGCTGACCTACCTGCTGCAGGACTCGCTCAGCGGCGACAGCAAGACCCTCATGATGGTGCAGGTAGGGGCTGGGCACCCCGTGCCTGTCGGTGTCCCCACAGCCAATGTGATTTCTGGGTCCCTCCTCGCCCCAGTGCTGGGGTGGGTGGGACGGATGCTGGAGGCAGGAGCTGGGCTGGAAGCAAGGGCTGGGGCTTGCCCATGGGGCATCATCCAGTCTGCAATCATGGTGCCATAGGCAGCTCTGTCCCTGTGTCTGCACCCCAGATGAGGCCAAGGGATGGGGGATTAATCAGAGGTCCGTGATCCTGCCCTCTCTGCCTGCACATGGATGCTATCCCTGTGGGCACAATCTCTTTGTATACTGTCATCTCCCCATCCCCTTTTTCTGGGAGGATTTTAAGCTCTGGCAGCTTCTCCACCCCTGCCCTGCTCCCAGCTGCTGGCACCCACACCGAGCCCCCGTGGGGGCTGCCTGAGCCCCTGCACCTGCCACGGCTATTCCCGGCTGCTCCTCGCACTGGGGCAGTTGGTGACAGGGAATCCAGCTGGCTCAGACGCTGGCCCGGGCGTGGATGGACGGGGCTAGCCTGGGAGGGGCAGGTTAATTATAGCATCTCACCGGCCAGCAGCAGCAGGTTTTCTAGTGGGGAGCCCCTGGGGTGCACAGGCAGCTGCCAGGGTGACTTTGTGCCTGCTCCTCCCTGACCACAGGTCTCCCCTGCCGAGAAGAACACCAGTGAGACGCTGTGCTCCCTGAAGTTTGCCGAGAGGGTTCGCTCCGTGGAGCTGGGTCCTGTCTCCCGCAAGGCTGAGCTGGGCTCCTGGCCCAGCCAGGAGCACCTGGAGGTACCCAAGACGCTGCTGGTGCCCTTCCTTTTCACCCTTACCCCAGGGATCCCCCCTGTTATGCCCACACACGTGGTCCCCAGAGCTGTTGGATGTTCCCCTAGAGCCACCTCCATTGGGGACCATCACCTGGTGGGATGCAGGTTGTCCCCAACCTGCAGTGTCCAGCCATTGCTGCCACTGTGGCTGTTCCAAGCCCTGTTCTGCAGCAGCCCCATGGTACCCCCTGAGAAATTTGGACACCACTACCCAGGCCTGCACTATCTGCCTGTGAGCCCATCCCCATTCCTTCCCTCTGGGGCCTGGCACGGGCTGACCCTGGGGCTGTGTCCCCTCTCCTCCCAGGGTGACTCGCCAGGTTCTGCAGCACCACCTGGCCGGGGCCACGCATCCCCCAGCCCGGGGCAGCTCTCCAGTCGCTCTGCCTCCATCCGCAGGAAGCTCCACACCTCAGGTGGGTGGTGGGACAGCTTGAGAGCCCAGACAGGGTCCCTCCATCCCAGGAGGCTCCAGCCACCAGCCTGTGGCAAAACCCGTGTGGGGCAGTGAGCAGATTTGTAGTCAGCTCATTAACTAGTGGCTAATTAGCCATGGTTAGCACTTCCCCAAGAGTGCCCTGGTTCAAAGGCGCTGCTGATGGCTCGGGGGGCAAGGGGAGGGCAATGCCACCAGGCTGAACCTCTCTCCCCTTTGATTTCAGCCTGACTTAGGGGCAGCCGTGGCTGCCAGGTGAGTGCCCGTGGCTGGCGCTGGTGGAGGGCTCTGCTTCACCCCGCTTCCCGGGCAGGGCAGGGCTGCTGGGCTGTGCAGGGATGCTCCTGGGGATGCTTGTGGTATGAGCTCCTGCTACAATGCCACCAGACGGGGCTGGGGCACTGGTGGCTGTGCCCCTGCCCGCTGTAACCCGTGCATGTCTCCCCCCAGGGAAGCTGAGGCCAGTCCCCCTGTGACGAGTGCCAGCCACGGCATCAAACCCGCTGCAGGACCCAGCCCCTCACAGTGACACAGACGGCTGCTGGAAGACATGAAGGCTTTGGTGCTGTTCCCTTGGCCACCAGGACCCGTGACCAGAGGGCGATGGCACCTCTCACCGTGAGCAGCATGGGGTCAGGGTCTCCCAGCAGCCAGCCCCCCCTCTCAGGGTGGGGGACAGTGGTGCTGGGCAGAGATCTGCTCACAGAGATCTGTGAGTTTATTTTTGCTGGACAGATGTTTTTAGCCAGAGTGGGGAGCTGCTGGGTGCTCCCTCCATCTCTCCAGCTTTGCTTTTACAATGAGATCTGGCTGGAAGGAGTGGTCAGAGCCAGAACAGCCCCTGGCCCTGCCTCTGCTACCACCAGCCTGGCCACAGCTCCTGCAAGACTGCGTCTGGGCAGCTGCCCGATGTCTTTCAGAGCAGCGCTTCCTCCACGTTAAGCCACAAAAAATCCCAGCAGCTCCTTTCCCTGTCAGTTTCTCAAGCCCTGTTGTTGCATGAAGGCCCCCGGTGCTGTGCATGAGCCGAGCTGCTGTTCCTTGTGGTGCCGGTGCTGCCAGGGCCCTACGCTGGCTGCCTGCGGTACACGGCACCAGGGGGGATGGAGCAGTCTCGAATGAAGCTATTTGTAAAGTTATTTACCAGTTGTCTTGTCAAGAGAGATCACAGTGTGGTCGAGATGAAAGTGTTTGAAATATTTATACCTGTTTACATGGTCTTGGAATGGAAAACTAGTGGAAAACAAACAAAAAGACCCCAAATCTCGAGCCCATGGGGATGGTGGTTGGCAGGGGCATGGGAGGGGATGGCATTGCCCTTGGACCTCTCAACACCCACCTGTGGGTACATTTCCTCCTGCTGCAAATCCCTGCTGGATGCACTGATGGCTCTTTCCACCACAGCCCTCTCCTCTCGCGCTTCCATGGCGTATTCTATTTAAAAACAAAAAAGGGAAAAATAAATTTAGCCTTTTGTAAGATTAATGTTTCTATGTATTTTAATAATTAAAAAATATCCTGTTTTGTAACAAAACTTATTTTAAATAAACTGTTAAAGCCAGTCCTCCTATGCTGCTGTTCTTGAACCCTGTTTGAGCTGGGGTGGGTGCTTCTTCCCTCCTCCCAGCATCTCCCATAGGGCTGGAAAAGCCCATAATATCCTTCCCCTTGCAGCTGCCTCTGGGGCCAGCCTGGCAGCACAGTCCCCACCCCATTTTGCAGCTATCAGGCTCCAGGAATTAGCTGGAGAGCAGTGGTTAAATCCAAAGTGAGTCCTAGTTCACCCATGTCCTGCTCCACCTCGCATCCCAACAACAGGCTGGTGGCTGGCAGCGCCTTTACACACCTCATGGGGTGTCAGGCATGGGATTATCACCAGATGAGGCAGGAGACAGCTGCAGAGCAGGAGCACATCCTGCTCACACACCCTGTGGGTCTCCTGGTGCTCGAAGCAGGCAGCACTCACTGTCAGTCCTGCTGTGGCTCAGTGCCAAGGCCTCTTGCTGCACAAGCCACCTTCGGAACCACCCCCTCCAGAGCCACAGAGCTGGGCAGGCACTCCTCTTTGTTCCCAAAACTTGACAGTTTGGATGAAGCATCTGCAACAGGGGGACTGGCTTTAGCGTTCCTGATGGCCCCACTCCACCTCCCTAGAACAGCCTTCCAAATGCACTCCCTGGCTCAGGAGCTCAGAGGCAGCACTGCCCCTCCACCCGGATCCGCTGGAGAGCTGGGGCAGGGAGATCTGAGTGCAGCCAGGGAGAAGGATGAGCCCTACATGATGACGGTGCTCCTTGGGCTGGGAACGACCCAGCAGAGTGAAACTGCCCCCGGGATTTCCACAAGCCACCTGGCAAGTGCTGGCTCTCCTGTTGCTCACCACAGCCTCCCAGCAGGAAGGGTGAGAATGGTCAGCTTACCCTGAGACAGGCAGGGAATAGAGCCCTGCTCTTCCTGGGCACTCCCAGCCAGGAGCCACACCAAGGTGAAGAGGACTTCAAGAGATTCAGGCATTTAACACAACTTTAAAAAAAAATTACAAATATTTTAATAAAATTCATTATAAGTTACAGATTCCTGGAGAACAGGCTCCAGTGTATAAAATGGGAGACAGGCTGGGAAGAGCAGGGAAAGCACCAAGAGGAACCTCTTTCCCCAGAGGAAAGAAGAAAGAGGGACAGAAAGGTTCTGACAGACATTTATTGGGGGAAAAAAACCAAAAACAAACCTCTAAGAATGGTCCAGTGGATGCAGAAAGACATTAAATCAGTCCATGTCCCTCTGTTCCTCCACCCTTCAAAATCCTCACCCCCAAAGGCAAACACATACGATGAGTCCTGTTTAAGTCACATATTTTAAAAGTCCAGGTAGACCTCAGATCCAAGCACAGTCTGAAGATACTGATCTTCTGCAGCCCTGGGTGCCAGCAGGGATGTCTGAGAAGCCAAGAGAAACTCTTGGTTCAGGTCCTTGAGATGCACCGGCACAGTGGCACAGTGTCCTTGTCCATGTCAGATGGAGCCAAAGGAGCTGGTCCCCCATGGCAGTTGAAATCCCTTCTGTATGGAAAGGGCATCCACCCCACAGCAGGCGTTTGTGGGGTGGGGGCTGCAGTCCTCAGCAGCTGCACAGCGAGAGCGGGGCCCTGGCCCACAGGGCCAAGCGACAAGAACCGACAGCACAAGCGGGAAGGAGGGGTGACAGCAGGCTCAGAGCCCTCCTGCAGGGACAGGCCAGCACACAGAGCAGCCCAGAGCTTGATGCTGAGATGAAGAGCTGAAATGAAGCAGCTTCCCTACAGGGCTCTGTGGGGCCCTCTACCCCCAGGGCCCCTCACACAGCACACACGTGTCTCCACTCGGGTCCTCCATCCAGCCCGTAAGGCACCAGGGCTGGGTGGGCGACCAGCCGGGCAGATTCCACTTCCCTACCATGCTGGAGAGGGGCAGGGGGAAAAGACGGACGGACACACGGAGAGATCTGAAATCCAGCCAGACCACGAGCAGGGGAAGCTTGGCCACCTGTATTTGTACATGAGGAGGAGGTGGCTGTTAGTCCAGGACAGCCATGAGGAGAAGCAGCTCCCGAAAAGCACTACCATGACGGCCGCTGAGCCCAGACTTGTTCTTGACAACGTTGCTGATGTTTTTCAGCTGCTTGTAGCACAACTTGCATTTGTGAAGCCTGGAAAAAAATGACAGCAGACACAGCATGAATCCTTAGCTCCCTAAGGTGTGGCTGTTCCTGCAGTGGCAAAGAGGCAACTCAAGCAGGAGAGAAAAGTCCTGAAAACAGCCTGGAAGAGGCTGAAATATGAGCAGAGCTCTGCAAAAACATCCCGCATTCAGCCCACGTCCTGATGAGACAGGAGAATGGCATCCACATAAGGGCTCTTTCACTTCTTCCCCCTTTGGCAGTACAGTCCAGGGAGGAAGGAGATGCTGTTTTCCAAAGGCCAATTCCCAGAGAGCAGCTATCCTGTGAATGAACTCAAAATCCAGGGCCTGGCTACCAACTCATATGTCTTGTGAGGCTGAGGGGGAAGCCACAGGGTTGTTTTACTCCCAATACTTTGTTTAGGTATGACTCAATGCACAAAGGGAAAAGCAGTCCTTGGCCTTTCCCTCTGAGCAGGAGGGATTGGTGTTTGCAGACAAAGGGAAGGCATGTCCAGTCTGGTATCACAGTAGTAATGGCAAGGACAAAGCTCACCCAAGAGAAAGGCTGGTCCCTGGAGGGAGCAAGTGGAAGCATCTGCCTCACCTTTCCTCTCTGCTGATGTCCACTCCAACAGAAGGTGGTGCAGCAAGGATGTCTGTGATGAGTGGCAGGAATCTCTGGAGAATGAGTTTCAGGGATGTGCAGCCAGTCTGCACGTAACTGAAAAACAGAGAATCGGGTCCCACTTGAATTTCATTCCTGTCCCCCCAGCACGCAGCCCTCAAACAACCCCACTACTCCACCACCTGTAACCAGGGAAGGAGAGCAACAGCCAAGTACCAACAACACATCTTAGCTCCAAAGCTTTCACAAAGCAAGCCTGTTCCAAAGGTCCTGGCACATACCCCACCAAGTGGGACCTCTCTGCTCAAGGGCAGAGATGTCCTGCCAAGGGAAGCTGGCAGGAACCTCTCTCCCAGAAGAAAGGAAGAGCAGAAACTCCATCTTAAGAGAGAGGCTGCAATTTTTTCCCCCTAAAGATGAGTCCCCAGGGCTGTTGCAGGACTTCATTTCCCTTGTCCCAAGCTGACAGCTTCACTCCCAGCAGTATGCAAAGCCCATTTGTTTTACATGACCCCTCCTGGCTGCCAGAGCTGTCTTCAATCCAACACACCTACAACAAATCCCACTATCCTGCTCTTCCTGCCCATGCATACTTTCCATATCTTTTCCCACACACACCTGGCAACTCCATCGTTCTTTTTCAGGCATGGTATCAGCATGATACTGTATCTGCAGTGATATCTCAGGATTTTCTTTTAGGTACAAAATGCCCAGCAGAGCTCCCTTATCACAACCTATACCCTGTCCCCCAAGCACACCATGTTCCTAGGGCCTCACCTTTCATATTTACTTTGGAGTAGTTTTTCTATCTGTGGCAGGACTATAGTACACAAATCGAGCTTCCAGAGAGACCTGAAAAGAAAAGGACATATCCAGAGACTGGAGACTGAGGCTTTACAAAGCTGAAGCGACACAAATAACACTTCCTAGCAAATGCCCAGACAGAGACACTCAAGTTCACTGAGCAGGTTCACTGACTCCCCCTCGTGAGAGAAAGTGGCAGGTTCTGACATATTTCATTGACTCCCATTGACTTCCTAAAGGAAGGAAGCCTCAAGACTCCAATTTCCCTTGGCCCCAAACAACTCCAGCAGTTACTGTCAGTGTAGGCTTGAAGATGTGACTACAAGCACCGGAATTTCATGCTGCCATGGCCCACTGGACATGGGGCAGGTAAAAGGCAGAGCTCCCAGCTCCCAGCCAGGCAGCTCTTGAGCATTCCAGGGGCTGACCCCAGCCAAGACTCACGCTTTTTGGTTGACAATATTCAAGAGATCCACGACAACAGACAGATCATTGATTGCCACTGCAGAGTCCAGAGAGTTCTGAGAGAGAAGGGGAAGAAAGAGTCATCTATTGCAGAGGTCAAACTG
Organism: Daphoenositta chrysoptera; assembly: GCA_013397915.1. Classification (NCBI taxonomy): domain Eukaryota; kingdom Metazoa; phylum Chordata; class Aves; order Passeriformes; genus Daphoenositta; species Daphoenositta chrysoptera. Next base: position 325,491 of record VZRO01000587.1, on the reverse strand, counting down.
GTTGGGCTAACGCAAATTAGTATCAAGCTTTTCCAAAACAAGGTAGAGGAAACATGAAGCTGGCTAGGGAAGAGAACTCTCTCATGGGGAAGTTTTTTTGTGACCATTCAGCTGCAGGTGGGACACAGCTAGTGCACCCCTGGGGACAAGAGCTGTGAGACCCTGTGTTTTGTATGAGGTAGAATCAGCCCCAAATAAGCAAAGAGAGCTGCTCAGCTGCTCCCCTCACGGGCCTCAGCTATCTCCCCAGGCTTGCCTTGATGTCACTGGTGCTCCACACAGCGCGCACGGTGTCCAGGTTCTTGTGGCGGCTGGTGAGCACCACACACATGGTCTCGTGGCCTTTCCTGATCTGGGACATGGCTTCCTCATCCACCAGCTCCGTCTGGCTTTGGTTTTTCACAGCCTGGAAAAACAGACACCAATGACACAGCAGGATGGCACAGAGGGGTGGGAGCTTTCTCTGGCACAGGTGAGAGCCAATTTTGGTGCACAGAATGTCAGCGAATACTGATTTCTTTGCAGATGGTTGTAAAAACCTTTTGAAATGGAAATGCTCAATTTGTTCTGATTTCAGTTACTCATTTTCTGCTTCCTCTACCATGTCAATCACAAACATGTTTAAAGCTTTGGAAAAACTCTCAAAAAGGTGAATTTAAAGTAGGTTTTCAAAACCAGTATGTTTTAATGAAGAAATGTTTTCACATAAACCCTATTTTTTAATGTGAAACACTTGTCTGAAAACAGCAAATTTTATTACAAAGCATAAATCTTACATAATTTATTAGACTCTTAATTTGCTTCCTGCCCAGGCCATGCTAGAACCACTACTTCCTTTGCTCACATTTAGAGTTTAGGATCATCAAGATGCTCTGATCTTTCCCCCTTTTTAGGACACAGGAATAACCTTCCCAAGAGAGACCAAGAAACCTCCAAAATGCAAGAGGCAGAGATTCCTGTGAAATTATTATGTACATGTAATGGCAGACTCCTATTTTTTAAATGAACCACTGTCTGGAATCCTTCAGTGACTGTCTCACCCCTTGCTCTCTCCTTTGGTTCTTCATGAGCACGGCTCAACTCTGCTGTATTCACACCAATCACAACGGGGCACCCCCTTTCTGATGCCACCCAACACAGACATTGGCTGGAAAACATTGTCCAGAGAAACTTACTGGGAGAAAGTCAGAGGCCTTCAGGCCAATGGGCTCATTCCTGGCTGCAGGAATCACCGATGGCTCTGTTCTGGTCAAAGAAGTTGAGGAGGCAATCGGTGGCCTCTGGACTGGATCAGGCTGCAGGAGAAATTGGGATAAAAGCTCTAGCAGGAACAGTCTGGCCCTAGTCTGATGACCTTTATTTCTGACCTGCTTTCTTCTCACAGCAGGGTCCCAACGTAGAAGTGGTAGTCAGTTTGCGAGCATAGTTTAAGAGGCAATAAGTATCTCTCAGGTACACATCACGATGTAATTAAAGTTTGTAAAGAACATGGAGATGCCCCAGCAGAAGGGCGAAGTGCTGTTATTGTTATCTGAAATTAGGGCAATGGGCTGTGGCCAGCCTGAAGGCTAAGAGAGAATTCTAAAGAAGCCAGTATAATGAATCCGAGCAAATCAGCTGCTTGCAGTTTTGGCAACAAAACAGCCTCTGTTCAAGCATTTGTAGAAACCTGGCACTTGGTTCTCTTGAGTGCCCCAATTCTGAGATGCAAGGAGAAGCACCACTGCAAGCACAAGCAGCAAACTGGAACAATACAGCCTGTCGGAGGCTTGGCCTTGGTTCTACTGCTAAGGCAAGACACTTGGCAGGACAAAGCCTGGAGCTGCACTTTTACTGCCCTTCAGTAAAGGAATTAGCCTGAGTAGAACTCTAAAATTCTCCAGCTCTGCACATCATTCACAGAGGGGGCAGGAACAGCAATTCACAGATCACACAGTACTTACGAGCTCTTGCTTTGGCAGCGAGGTCTGGACATCCACAGATTGGCTGGGCTTCACTGCTTCCTTTGCAGTGCCAGGCTCTACCAAGAGGGAGAGAAGTGGGAAGCAGAAACTGATCGTCACTTTCAAGGGTTGAGGGCAAAGGTTCTGTTTAGCTACACTGCAAGGAGTCATTTCTGCCTTCAGGCAGCTCTCCCTCTTTTGAGGGCCATTAACCCTATCCCCACCAAGGGGTCACTTTCATACTCACCATCCTCAGGAGGGGCTGGAAAGGGTTCATTTCGAGGAGGAGTTCGGCCTACAGAATAAGATTTAAAAAATAAACAAATGAAGGAGAATGCAAGGCTACAGATAAGTTGCAAGTCAACCTTGAAGCAGAGAAATCTCCAACAACTCCACACATGAGGGTAATCAGTGATACAACATGCAGAGTTATCTCCTTTAGGCCTTGACACTATTGTTGAATTTAGCTAAAGGCTTTCAGCCTTCATGGATAGGACAAACAAAACTGACCCCTGTGGTTCACTGCTGCTGTAGAGGTGTGAAGTGTGAGACAAGACACTGTCACAACAAATGATATTAAAAAAAATCCACCTCCTGTTATTGACTTATATAAGTAAATAAAAATAATTGCTATGAATTTCTCAGAAAGAGTATCTCATTTTTATCATTTACATAAAAATGAGATACAGACACTGCACAATGCCTCCTAAACAATTTTTGCTTTAACAAAACATTTTGCCTTTCCTTCTTTAATGAAGACTGCTGATCTTATACGTATCAAAATTCTAAGCTAAGAAAATTTCCTTAACACTAATCAGGATAGGAAGGCAGCACACTTACAATGAAGCTCTGGATTCTGAGGTTTCAAATAGACATCACTGTACCCTAGTAAAGGTGCCACCTTCCAGCTGTTCACCAACATGATCTGTGCTTCAGTGTCCAAGCACAAAATATTAAAGAAAAGCTTTCTAAACTCTCCAGTCACAAGTGAAGTCACTGTTACAGTAAGCCAAAGGTCAGTTCTACTGAATCAGTTTTAGTGTCCTGATCTCAAACCCAACACTACTCAAAAGCACAATAAACCCTAGTACTAACAGATTGCATTCTTGGGCTGGAAGATCTCTTTGTAATCCTCCTGGTTCTGGATCTCAGCCTTTGATTCCTTCTCATCCCGGTCATCTTCGCTGCTAGGACTGTGCCTCTCACTCTCTGAGTTGTGCTTCACTCTGCTGTGGAAAAAGAGTTGTGAGGGGAAGTCCTATTGTCAGAGAGGGAGAGAGAGCACTGAGTGCCTGGTGCATTTCCTTAAAATCTTGAAATTCAACAAGCCAGCAGATTCCCTCACCTCTGTGGCTTGCTGCAGCTCGTTGAGGGCCTGTCATAGATGCGGCGAAGGGAGGACCCTGTGGGGGTAGGTGGCACAAGAGGCTGGTCGTCCCTGATCAACCCGTGAGGAATAGAATCTGACTTTGGGACTCTGCTGAGATCCACAACGAAGGAAGAGACTGTGCTTTGTGCAAAGGAAACTCCTATCTGCAGAGGCAAAAGATCAAGGTAATTCACCAAGGAGTGGGGTGCACACCAGCCCTTTTGAGAACAGGAGTGATGCAGTGACGCTGAGCAACTGTGCTTCAGGACTGCTCAGTTCAGTGCTGCAGATTTTTCCACCTGAAGTTGCCAGCAATATATGAAAGGCTTGGATAAAACTTTTGCCAAGCATAGCTTCTAAATACTGGCCAAACTAAGCCCCAGTTCTTTCCTCCAGAAGCCTAAGAGACACGAACTGGAGCACAAGGCACTCAGCCTTTGGGCATGCTGCAAGCCCTGACACAAGCGCACAGGTTTGAAGGCCTGCAAGGAGGCAGCAGGATTTTATCTTGTTTTTCACAGCTGCCTCCCCCCACCTCAGGAGCAGTGGCTTACCAGCTGGTTGTTGCTGATAGACAAGTCAGCTACTTTTCCCCAGTTCACCAAGACCACATCAAAGCAGCGCTCTGGCTCCCAGCCGTACACACGCAGCGAGTCCTGGAAGCCGCTGTACAAGCAGCAGCCGTCCGGGTTGAAGAGCACACACCTGGGAGGAAGGCAGGAGGAGAATCAGGCTCAGCTTTCCCACCTTGCTCAGTCCTTGTGGATCTTTGACTACACTGAACACCTTCAGCTCTGTTTCTAACAATGAACCTTCCAATCTGGTGTTCACCTGTACAACCTGAGACTGTGCAACATCTCTGGCAGCCCGGACTTCTCCCCAGGAATGTCTCTCTCTGAGGAAACCCTTCCTTCACCCCACCTTTAGTGTCTGCCTAGCACATTTCAGTAGGAATTTAATGTACCTGACAGGAGTAGCCTCCTCTTCAATACAGCTCACAACCTGAAACTTCTCCAAGTCCCAGAACCGAACAGTCCTGTACACACAACACAAGAAAATTCATTGCTCATCGTTTTAGAAATCACAGTAGGATCCAGATTTTAAACAAAACATTAACAGTTAGAATGACTTTCCCTGTTGTGCACATACAGTGACCCTACACAGAAGGCTGGTCTAGCTAAGATCCACGAATCCAGAGATACTTAGAGGCTCTAGACACAGACAGGCATTTAGAGCTGACCCAGAGCTAAGAGAACACCCTGCCAGCTGAGCAGGGCTGCCTGCTGTTCACACAGGATGTCAGCTGGATTAGTGAGATGCTTGGGGCTACACATTGGTTTCTAGTGTGGCAGAAGGTGCCATCAATTTTGGATGAGAAGGGAAGATCTCCATGTTCTGCCCATCACAGATGTCATGTCCTGCTGTCTAGATGTCTGGCTCTTGCAATGGCAGGTTTGAGTTGTGTGACATTCCTCTTTGTCATGTTCCTATGAAGAAGGGCATCAGGAAATGGAACAGACATACACATTTCCCTTCTTTCTCCCTCCCCTTATGTACCTGTCAGAACTGCCAGAAGCCAAAAGGTATTCGTTGGGATGGAATTCAACAACATTTACTGGGCCGGTGTGTCCTGTAAACTCAAACATTAACTTCCCAGCAGTCAGATCCCACAGCTGAAAGGAGGAAAGAACAGAGACTCTTGAATAGATTTAATGTTAGAGATTTCCAATACACTTGGGATTTCCTTGTACTGGCAACCTTCTAACACTTCCCCCCCTCAAAGAACAGACTGAAGTCTGTCAAAGAAAGCAATAATCAGGGAGAAAGTACTATCCCAGTCATTTAAGGCTTTTTTTTTCTTTTGCATTATCTTATTTTCCATGTAATTTGTCCCCTAGAAGTTTCTGGTTTATAGTTAGAGACTGAGACCAAATATAGCAGTTCCATCTGTCCCCACAGACTGTATCTCAAAAGTGAACAAACAAAAACCCAAAAGCTCTGAATCCCTTAGCAATTCCTTCTTCCTGTCATCTAGCCTCCACTTGAAAATGCAGTGAAATAACCGATCAGTTAATTTCAGGTGAAACTGAAAATAAGATCAGTCCTTCATCCCCATTCCTCCATACTCCATGTGAAACAATTGAATTCAGTCAATACGTTTCTGAACTCCTTCTCTTGCTCTGCTCAGTCCTGACAGCAATTTTCAGATTGATAATCACATGTAATGTGTATAACACAAGCAGAGCCAGAAATTAGTCTGGTGAAGCAATGTGCTGTGGACAACTCATTCTACAAGGTTTACTGAGGCCAACATTCAGGTATCACAACTCTACCGCCATCAAAACATTATTTTTCTGTACATAGTCTCTCCCACTGTGTCTGCTGGATAAGGGCATTTCAACCCAGGCAGCTCTTCCATGGGTGTTGTGGGCCATCAGACACGATCCCCCGTAAGAAAAGCGGTCTCTGCAAAGCCACGGGGCTCAGCCAGCTGCCTAATGAACTAAGGGTGTTTATGAGTGAGTGCTGATAATGCCTGGTAAAAAGACAATCCCAGCATTCCCATGTGCCACAAGCACATAAGGAGGGTGTCACAATAAATTACCTTTACAGTGTGATCATCAGCAGCAGAGGCCACCCATTTCCCATCAGGGCTAAAGCGGAGACACCGAACTGCTTCTGTGTGACCCTGAAACCAGGAAAACAAACAGTATTCTGGCTTTTGTCTTTCAATCCTATACATAATAAATCAAAATCAATTAAGTGTTATACAGAGTTCACAGCTTGCAGAACAACACAACACTGTACTGCAGACACTACACCCAGCCACACTAAATGTGCGTAATCTCTCTCATCTAGATATTTATGCCATCAGTTTAAGTATGGTAAATACAGATCTGGCTTCACAAATAAGAATCAGTTCTAAATTACAGATTTACATATGGTCAGATAGAAGTGCTGTGACACTTAGTCTCTGGTTTCTACACGAAATTAATATACAGCAAGTTCTTTTGGTAGAAAAAGGCCCCAAGAACAGAACCATCTCAGTGCAGTGGTAATACCATTAACAATATAAAGAAACCCTCATGAATGCTCTCCATCCCCCACTGAAGCCATCCACACTATAGCACGTGATATCCATTGATATCCCATAATATCCATTTCATATTCCCACACAGCACACAGAGGCCTGCTGAGGTTTGCCAGGCCACTTCACAAATCTTGCAGATCTTATTTTCGTGCTGGAAAACCAGGAAATTAATTGTACATAATCACATTTAGGTTTGTTCACGAGTCCTCAAAAGAAGTATTTCTCCCCTGTTTCCCTGAAAACTAAAGAAACATTTTACCTTGAATGTGAAGATACAGCCTTTTCTTCTTACATCCCAGAGCTACAAGGAAGAAAAGCAAACAAATTATATGTTTAGAGCAGTATGTGGGGAGCCCAAGGATCCTGCTGGAACTAGGGGTTTCTGTGTTACCAAGCTAACAGACACTGCAGAATGAAGGGGCTGCTGAAGCCCTGTTGGCCTCTGGGGTATTTACTAACTCCCAAAGCAAGATTCACTCCTGGAAGGTCTCTCTTACTACAGCAGCTCAGTTCTGACAGTCAAACACCAGCCTGAGGAAGCAGATACAATCCACAACAACCAGGACATCTGTGCTTGCTGACACCAGGTCTTGGCTGGCACCTCACTCAGAGCCACATTCCACACCAGAGGAGTCACATTCATGAGCTGGCTGTGAAAATACACACACGGATTTCACAAGCACTCACAAACACACCTGCCCACACATGGAAATGATGATGTGCAGCATCTATCAACAGCTCAACACAAAACACCTTCTGGCACTCTTCAAAACAAAGACATTGCAGGTAAAGAGGAAAATCTCTAGTGGGAACTGGTATTACCTTAATGTTGGTGTCCAAAGAGCCAGATGCCACAAAGCTTCCAAAAGGATGGAAATGAAGGCTGCAGATATTCGCTTTGTGCCCTGGTAAGGTACGAAGAACTGGGAAAAGGAGAGGCAGAGCAGAGAGAAGGAATAGGGGAAAAATATTTAATAGTTCATTTCCACCAGACACCATGCAGAAGTGTAGCCATACTATCCCCACTATTATTTTATGGAAATATACATTATTTTGTGGAAATGCCTCTGACTTTACCCTGGCAATGCAAAGAAACAGCAATAGAAAGCCCATGACCAATTAACTTAATAAAAGTCCTGTCCTTAGGTATGGAAATTACAGCTAGAAGTCCAAAGGTCTCCATTCTGAAAATCAAGCAGCTGGCAGGCAGTGCATCTTTCCATTTGTTACACAGACAGCAAAATGGGTTGGAGGAGGAACAGTTTTAGCCAGGAATTGAAACGGTCTCGACTGCCTGCAGCATTGACCTTGCAGTTATTAGATGGACCCTTTCCCAGGACTGCACTCCATCCAGGCACCACCTCTTAGGTTCCAATATTCACCCTGGACTCTTTCAATTGTCACTTGCAAGAATCATTGTAAAGACAGCAAATGGATGCTTAGGAAGCAGGAGACAAAGAAACGATCAGAGTGTTTCAGCAAGTCATCAACTAACACTCCCTGTAATTCTGGAAACCAGGAAGGACCAGTAGAACTGGTACTTCATATCTTGGCAAGCAGTGACAAATGCAGAACTCAACTCTAAGAAAAATTGCTCAGATAATAACAAGGGCAATCCCTCTCCCTCATCCATCATCCGGAACAAGCTGATGATTCCCCTGGCAGAAATTAGCTCTAGAGCCACAGCTGGGGTGGTCATTTGCACAGACACTGGCTCATAGGTCTTCTAATAAATGCAGCCAGATCAGCTACTTCTCACAGGCAGAGCCAAACTGTTCCATAACTGAACTGATTCTAACTGTCTGAATGACAAAAGTGCTTTTCATTATTGATGCTGCCTGTGGTTTGCCTTCTTAGCTCAGTGTAAGCCTATTTTCATTACACATTCCTTCTATGAACAAGTAGCAACCTATAAGAAATATTAAGTAATTTTCTGGTATTCCTGCTGGAATGCACTCAAGTGATTTATGATACCTTTGCAAACTCATTCTAGGATTTGAGGAAAATGCAATAAATAAAGCATGACTCAACAGTGGCTTTTAAAGGATCAGAGCTTGGTGAGTTTCATAGCTTTTACAGTTTATTAGAAGTTAGGTCTTTGTCTATTCATGTGGCCATGCAAGAGCAGGAGAGCAGAAAAATTGCTTGAGGAAAAAAGAAGTTAGAACCTAAGAACATGAAGTCACCAAGTAGGGGATTCCTGCATTTATGCAGAACCTAATAAACTTAAAACATCCAATCTGGTTTGGGATCCTTTTATTAAAGTTGACAATTTCAAGCTGAGACTCTGAATACAAATTCTATATGCCTAGTTAGCTACACATGCATGAAAACTGATGTGGAATATAGATTTTGGCAGTCAGGTTAAAACCATAGAAACTAGTTCTTCAGATCAGTGGCCCCAATACATGTCCAAATTTCTGCTCGAGCTTGAATACACAGCTCTACAGCCTCAGCAGAAGGGCAAAAAAGAGATGCATATGATGACTAGGTAATGCCAGGCTCCTGCTCCTTGTTAAATCAGGAACCTTCTGGGTCAGCACAGACATTAAGCATAAGGATTCTCCAAGAAGAATGTGCATGAATAGAAGCAAAAACTCACGGACACATACCTTTGGCAGCTTCCAGGTCCCACACTCGGATGGACCCTGACCGGGACCCTGCAACTATGAGCTTCTCATTTGGGTTGACTTGTAGGCTCTCAATGGGGCTTGTGTGGCCTGTCAAGCTCTGCAAAGAAAACCATCAGTCACAGTCAACAGCTGCTGGCACAGCTCTGTATGAACCATGACACTGTTCAGACTCAAGAGGTGACTCTTTAGCCAGGAGGTGGGACCACCTGGCTGTGCCACCGGTCCTTTTTCCCCAGCAGCCACCAGTATGGCAGAGCACCCTAAATCCCATCACTGCACCCAGCAGGGCACACCTGTGTTCCCACATTATCCCACTTTCTGGGGCACACTGACTAAGTTTTAAAGGATGCATCAACAGAGACACAGGTAGTTAAACATTAGGTGCGGATGCTCAGACAAGGCTGACACATTCTTACATCATAAAAATTATGCTGTGGTAGCACAATGGCACCTCGTTTGCTCTAAATGGGTCATGTAAGTGTCATGAATCAGTTACAAAATCAAAGCAAGAGCAAAAGCAGGGCTACTTTGAGATCTTCACACAAGCACCAGGCCATAGGTTGCTGCCAGCAATGGATGTCACAGTGATAGCATGGTGCTAATACTGAAGTACTGACTTGAGGCATAAGGCAGTAATTCACATGTATGAAGGTCCTTTCATCCTTGAACACCTGAAAGCTTACAAATTACATCAGCATTTTGAAAGGCCTGTATTTTAGTATTTCTAGCTCTAGAAAACAAATTCCACCATTGCAGACTTTTGGCTTGCCAAATAAGCAGTATTCTATGCTTTACTCCGTCCTCAAAAATGTCTTTTTAAATAGCTACACTGGCTCTGTGCCTCCCACACACATACAGAGGCTGGGAATGCCAGTTGGAAGCTGCCTGTTCTGATGGTGCTTTTTCTTAGGAATCCATGTGCAATTGAAATCCTCTATAAACCCCACAGTTCCAACTGGCATTGCTTAGTGAGAACTAGAGCTCACACTTAAACCAAGTCGCAATGTTACTTGAAAAGTTCCTCTTCTCCCTCTTTCCCAACATGTGAACATCCATAATCCTTGTAATAGCAACACTAAAAATGAATTTCAGAGGATAACCCCAAAAATCAAGATTCTTTTGATATACAGGACTGGCACAAGCAGCTTCAGTCAGCCCCTGCCTCTCAGAAACAGCAGCTCCCAATGTCTGTGGTTCCCAGGAAGCACAGGAGAAGTGCAGCTCTCTGCTCCCACAGAAAGGGTACAGAGTTAGTCCTTCACACTTCTCGAGTAAAGCAATAGTTTCAAACTAGAGTCATGCCACCAGCAAGGGCCTGGAAAGACACTGCTTAACTACACTAAGCAAGAAGCACAGCCCTGCCAAAGGTGACCCTTCATTCACTCAATGAATGGAAAAATAAAGCGGACACATTCTCCTTTTAGCCTTTTTGACCTGACTTTCTTGATTTCTTCCTCACAAGGCTCACACTGGCTAGAGCAATGCCCTCAACACCACAACATTATTGTGTTGTTAATTAAACAAATGACAAGGGATATGTTAAAGTTGGTTTTATACAACACCCACTCAAAGTGATGCAGGATAGATATCTGTTAAATAGATATTTATGGTGCACTTTAGTGATCACTGCTGGGGTAACCCTACCCTTGCTAACATGCTGCAACCAGAGTTACTCCTCCCCAGCCTACAGCAAACTATTGTGGCAACCTTTGTGCTGACAGCTAGAGATGGTGGCACAGGTGGTAAGGCATCCTGCTGGGGATATCTCCTGCTGTGACTGCAAATCCCAGGGTATAAAACTGGCCCCTGCAGCCTGCACTATAAAACTAGCTGTTCTTGTACAAAACCCTTCCTTTAATTATTTGTAGATTGGTAATATATAAAGCACAACATTCATTATCTGAGTAAGCACTGGCCCAGCTCAAGCATCCCCACAATGTCTCTAGAGCAGTGGTCTCAGCAGGCACCCACTTCTGTCCCTATCTTTAGCTAGAATCTGGTTACACAGCTTTGTGTTGGCAAACTCTATTCACAAGTCCCACAGGCTCCACCCCAACAATCTTTCCCCTCATTCTCTACCCTCCAAACCCCAGAATTAATACTCCCATCCCACAAAAGCTGAAAATAGGCCTGTTCTTACCATGATGCAGTTGGGCTTGCTGACTGACCATATGTTGACCCGACAGTCATCTCCTCCAGTGGCCAGCATCCGGCCTGAGCCTTTTCCCAGGACTACTGAGGATACATTGCTGCTGTGGGCCATGATTTCTTCTGCACAAAACAAAGCAAACACTTATTACAGATTAGTATAAAAATTTTCATCCCATCCCTCCAAAAGGTCTAAAATAATATTCATCCTCCAGAAACACTTTCCAGTTTCCACTGGACAAGCTGCAGCAGCCCACTGTTCAGATAAGAAGTCACACTATTATTATCTTGCTTTGAACAGTCCCTCTTGGCTCTGCCTGCTGCACTTAAAACATCTGCTGACCAAAGCTTCACAACTCCAGTGCTCACATGGCTTACAAAAAGCATCTTCTCTCACTTGCAGCAGCTCAGCAGCTTTTGAAGATTTGCTCGAGTGCAGCAACCTGATCACAGACGGTGCTTTACCTGCAATAATGCACAGCAGCCAGAGTCATCTAATCAGGCCCTCTAATCCTGTTCCAGAGCAGCAGCAGACAGTTCAACCTGAGAGGAACTGGCAGAGGAGCAGCAGTACAGTTTGCTACCTTACCCAGAAAAAAAGTCAGACTCAGCAGCGGGGAGAGGTGGAGCTCCCTTCCCCGAGTTTTGGCAGAGGCTTTGCTCCATCCCCACTAGGTAACACAGGCAAAACTGAGCACTGCAGAGCATGCAACTGTGACAAAGGAGGGTGAATATCCATCCAAAAGGGCAGAAAATAACAAATCTGATTGATGCCAAATGACTGTTAAAAAACTCAGAGCTGAGGGGAAGCTCTGACACTGTAACGACAGAACTCTATGGAAACCTCATCAGAAGGAAACCAATTTGGGGCAAAAAAGAAGCTGAACAAGCATCTTTGTTGAGACACGTCTCAGTGGAATTTTAAATTCACTCAAAAATTTGGCAGGGGCTTTTGGCAGATGCATTTACCAATATCTTCATCTTACTGTTTTCTTCTTTGAAAGGTCACAGGATTTGCATGCCTAATAGTTATGAAACTGTAAAAATAGTTATGAGTTTGTAAAAAGGCTAGGTAGCATCAATTCAGCTTTCGTTCAGATTGTTTGGCTGGGAGGAGCAATTTGATCATTTTACATGCAACACTAATCCAAAAGGATATTAGATGGCTGCAATAATAATTACAGGTACTTTGATCTCAAACTCTCAAGAGTGTTTTTTTGAAAGCAAACCTGCGCAACTTTCACTTGGGCTGGAGAAACACCTTTCAAATTACAAAGGTAACTGGGCCATAAATTACATGTGAAGGGCAAATCTGAAAGTATACCTGCATTGTTTTGAAAGACCAAACTTCCACATAAAAATGCTAAAACAAAGCCTGTATGGATACACAGACTAGAAGGTAACCAAAAGTACAATTAGCATTAACAGACCAACTCACTAGTTAAAATTGAAAGGACACACGCTGAGCACTGCTGCTGAAATGAGTGAGTCAGCAGCTCCACTTTTTCTCCTCTTGATTTCCTTCTTAGTAATATATTGTAAGTTTAAAAGTCATTGTGGAAGCATCCAACCCCCTGTTCATAAAAGCCAAGTGATAACCTGATGTCTGCCTGGGCCAGAGAGGATCATTTGTTCCCCCATGAATCCCTTACACGCACAAATTTTGTTTCATGAAGTTTTTGTCACCAGCCATCAGTACCACTGAACTCCTAAGTAGCATTGCTGAAACATCCCTAACACTCAGAATGCTCTAAAAAGGATGCTAAGATGGGGCAGAGCTTTGCAAAAAGGAAGATCAAGAACTTCTGCCGACCTAAGGAGAATGGAAGTGGATAGACTTCCAGCTTATCCAGCAACTGGAGTTTCAGGGATGGGAAGATAACATAGCAAACTGTCTTTCTGCTCAAAAAGATACAAAAGTCCTAAGTCAGTTATCTCAGATGACTTCATGTGTTACCAGTCAAGGACACTATTTCTGCCAGCCAATTTCCAGACCCCACTCACTGACCAAAGCAACTGATCACATCCTATTGCTTGTAAGCATTCCTCAACAGCCCTTATGAAATAACTCAGCAGTGACCAGCTAGAAATTGATAGTCAGCAACTATCTACTGCTCCTTCAGAGGAAGAATAACAGACACGAAACCAGCAGATTCTTACTGTCTCTTGCAAAGCAATTTCAAGAGAGTGAGACAGACAGGCCCTGCAAAGGTCACCTCATTGCTCCTGCAGCAGAGAGCTCAGTGAACCTTCTGTAACAAGTGAGCACCAGTGAAGGACAACCCCACAGAGGCTAAGTTTGGGACCTTCTCCCTGATACTGAGGGAATTCCCCACCATAATCTGGCAGTCTGCATTGAATGACAGAATATTCTGAGTTGGAAGGGACCCACAAGGATCATCAAGTCCTATTCCTGCTTGTCCTGCACAGGACAAACCCCGCTTGGCCTGAGAGTGTTGTCCAAACGCAGGCTTGGTGCTGTGACCACCTCCCTGGGGAGCCTGTTCCCGAGTGCAACCACCCTCTGGGAGGAGAACCTTTTCCTAATATTCAAGCTAAACTCCCCCGGCACAGCTCCAGATGCTCCCTCAGCTCCTGTCATTGGTCATAGACAGCAGAGATCGGAGCTGTCCCACCAACGCCAGAGGAAGCTGCAGCCCACGATAAGCTCTGCCCTCAGTCTCCTCCAGGCTGAACAAGCCAAGAGATCTCAATCACTCCTTTGCATGGCTTCTCCTCTAGACCCTTCACAATTTTCATAGCCCTTCTTTGGATGCTCTGTTACAGCTTTAGATCCTTCTTAAACCATGTTGCCCAAACCTGCCCGCAGGACTCGAGGTGAGGCTGCACCAGCACAGAGCAGAGCGGGACCATCGCCCTCCTCGATGCACCCCAGGATACAGCTGGCCCTTTATACAGGGGTGACTCATTTTCAACTTGCCATCGAACAGGAACTCCACATCCCTTCCTGTGGGGCTGCTCTCCAGCATCTCATTCCCCAGTCTCTCCACGCATCCAGGGCTACCCCTTGACAGGCACCCCATCCTTCACTGCCTCGGTTGTTCTTGTACTACAGTAGAACCATGTGGGGTTAGACAGGCACTTAGCCTAGTGCTGCAGCAACTAGTCAGAAAAAATAAAAGCCATGACCTTTTGAAAATAGCACTGACAAGGCCACGCTATTCACTGTGCCGCTATGTTTTCCAACAGGATTTCCAGGAGTTAAAAATTCCAGTCAGCAATGTAAAAAGAGGGCCGGGGCACCATATCCAGGGCAGGGATGAGGCGGCTCCTACCCCTCCCCGCTCCCAGCCGGGGCGGCTCCCCCGCCCGGCACTCACGCAGCTTCCATGCCGTCTTCGTGGTGACGGCCACGGCCATGGCTCAGCGCGGCGCCTCTCGGGCGGGCAGCGCCGTCCTCCTCCCGGCGAGGCTCCGCTCCGCTAGCGCGTCCTACGGCCAGGCCGTGCACCGGGGCTGCCCCGCCCGTCCTGCGGGCACACAAACACGGTCACGGCGAGACCCTGCTGCGAGGCGGCGCGGCGGGGGACGAGGCCTCACCGCTGACGAACATCACGGGACGGGAGCGCCGGTCGGGCCGAGGGCGATCGCTTGGACGCTGCTGGCGGCGGCGGGGCCCGGCGGTACCGGACCGGGACCCCCGCCCGCCACCGCCCCACAACCGGCCCCTCACAACAACCCCGCGCCGCGCCGGGCGGTTGCCCGGGTTCCGCGCGCCGCTCGGCCAATAGGAAGCGAGGGCTGGGCCGTTGCCACAGCGACGGCAGCGCGGCCGCCACTCACAGCGCGGCTTATTGGCGGAGCCCCTCCGGCGCGGCCAATGAGGAGGCGGCGCTCTGGATGGGGGCCGCCATTTTGCGGGGCCGCCCTGAGGGGCGGGGGCCGGACAGCTCCCGCTCTGCGGCGGGCTCGGAGCGCGCAGCCGCCCGCAGCTCCCGTGAGGGGGCCGCGGTCCTTCCGCACCTCGTAGCTCACGGCCCGCCGGCGGTTGAGGCCGTCGTGCCCCTGGGCTGCGGCCGGTGTGTCCCAGAAGGCGGTTCCCGGTGGGAGCGGGACGCCTGCGAGGCTCCTCTGCCTCTCGCCGCCCGGCTGAGGTGAGGTCGCTCCGCTTGTGCGTGTTTCTCGCCGTCTCTGAAGCCGATTACTCCATCAACAGAGAAAAATCAAATTAATTTGACGCTACTCCTTGGTAATGACCCAAGAATGCAGGCTGAATTTCAAGGATCATATACTTCAAGCGCAGGAGCGATGCGTCCCGACAGGAGGAAATCGGGCAAGAATGCCAGGAGGCCTCCATGGATGGATAAGGGGTTGCTGAGAGTCAGAGAAGAAAAGAAAAAAA
>VZRO01000587.1:264817-309905 GCA_013397915.1 Daphoenositta chrysoptera | reverse complement strand
AAAAAAAAGACTGTAGAAAAGAAGACTTCTTTCTCAGAAAGGAAAAAGAAACTTTCAGAAAGTGGAAACGAGGACAGGTGGCCTTGGAGGAATACAGGGAAATCCCATGGCCAGGGGTGTTGGGACTAGATGATCTTTAGGTTCATTCCAACCCCGTAATGTTCTTTGATTCTATAATATGTATTTGCTGATGGTTTGGCAGCTGCTGTGTCCCTAATGCCTGTAAAAGGATTTTTAAATTAATTTATTCTGATGTCTTCTCTGGTATTGAATTAACACTGATGAGTTCATAACCACAGCATTATATGGGGCAAGGTTTTGTCATTACAGGGCTCTAAATGAGGTCAAAGAAATGTTATATTTGTGAACTCACCAGTTCAAAATCTTTGCTTGTGCAAAACTGAGTTATAAATACATTAAAATACTATGTTGGAAAAGAATCAGTATTCCCAAATAATCCCACTCCTGATGCCAGCAGCCATGAAGCAGATTTGGAAAAGAAAAGCCCTGAAAGACTGTGTATGGTTTGTCTCCCCTTCTGAAGCAGACCTTAGAGCTAAGCTCCCATTCAGACTGAGTCTCAAAAATGATGAGGTTTCATGAGGACACAACTGATGTAACTGCAGATGGGCCTTAGAACAAAATAGGGGAAAGGAAAAGGTGAAGAATGGTGCCAATTCAGTAAAATCACCACAAATCTGATGATAGTCAAAGATTTACTGCAGGCAGCCCCAGAACAGGAATGAAGAAATCAGTTATGCCTGAAGTGCCCAGCCAGGAGAGGACTCCTGAGCAGCATCTCTTTAAGAGAATGGTGTTTCTATTGTGCCAGCTGCTTTTCCCTAGAACAAGAAGGGGGATATCAGAGGAAAACTGCAGTGGGACGTGGACTGGAGTATTTGACAGAGTAGCTTCAGTGCCAGTTTCCCGGGGGGCTGACTTGAAAACCTCCCCTGCTCAGGCAGCCACTCCCAGTCCCTGCCGAGGCTCTACAGCGAGGAGTTGGTTGCAGTGTGATGGGCAAGGGATTCATTCTCCCCTCTGATGAGCTGGTTCTTGTTCTCCAAGGAACTCTGGGAGCTCTTCTGCTCCTCTTCCAGCACCTGTGAAGGAACAAGCAACCAGAAGTCAGGGAAATAGGAAAGTGAGGAGCAAAGGCACACAAAAGCACAACTCAAAATTCAGGGAGCTGACATGAGGGAAACCACAAATTGGAACTGATTTATTTTTGAGGGGGAAAAAAGTTTGAGATGAGGTCTTATGAGAAGAAGAAAACAAGGGGAATCAATATGTGGAGTAGGAAGAGGCAGCAAATCCAAATGTGTTTCCTCACTCGAGTCAAGAAGCCCTGGAGAACCAAATCATCTGTGATTGAGATAAGGACTAAATTTCACCCTGCAGCTATTTTGTTCTTTGATCTCACATGCTAATTACAAATACATATATATCTATATCTATATATATACAGGCATATTTATGGCTCTTTTAAAATACTCCCCCCATAATCCCTATTATCAACTAATCATTCTTAATTATTTTCTTTATTAACTAAACACAGTAACACAGTAATCTTTCTTGGTGATGCAAGTTTTTCCAGAAAGTCAGAAGGTGACCATAGCATTACCATGTTATAGTTCCCTGGGAAGGCAGTTGAAACTCTGCTGACTTACACCATACCGTGATTTGTCCCAAAATATTTTAATGATATTAAAAGCTCTTCAGAGAGCTCCTGACAGAGAAAAAGCTGACTCTGGATTTCTTTGAGTACATGTATTAAATGCTGACATTAATGAAGTTTACCTACCGTGGCTTCAGGCTGTTGTCCTTTCTTTGCACTGTTATACATTGAAACTGACAATTTAATATTGGCTTCTTCATCCACACGGACCGTCAAAATATTTAACATCTTCCAAGAAATCAGAAGAAAGACCCCTCAGCTTTCCCACAAAATGACTGTACCTTTACATGTTTGACCTGCTGACAGAGCAGATGCTGCATACAAGAATTGTAGAATAAAGCTAAATATAGATCTGTACAAATATGTCCATGTCCTGCTGATAGATCAAGCTGATAGTAGTCTTAATTTTAGATTGCTACTCTGTATGAAATTCTTGAATCCAGTTATTGATATTAACCGATAAGAAAGCTTTCCTGGAGTCACAGTTTTGGCCCTGCTTTTGAAATGGCACTGATAGCTTTGGCTTATTCTTTGTCTTATACAGCATATGCAGCACAAGCAATGGGAGTATTTTGTCTGTTGATACATCAAGACTGAGAAATTTGGCAAGGTAGTTCATGAGGTCACACTGAACTAGCTTCAAATATCTGAGGGAAAAATGGGATTTTTGCAAAATTGTTCTTAATTATTACTAATATTCTGGGCTAATATAGTTGAGCATTCCCTCTGCAGCTCCTTCACGGGTTTCTCTTCCTCAAAAAAAACATTAAAAGAAATCTAATAGCTGTGCCTCCATCTGCTAGAATGGTTATATTTATCGTGAAGTAATTACAAAGAACATGGATCTCTTACACCAGTTACAGTGTGATAAGCAGTACAAGCAACGTATTTAATGAAGTATTTCCCTACAGTTGCTCATGCAACAAGTCACTTCAATATTTTGGATAGGATTTCCTGGCAGTGCCTAGCACCTAGATACAGCATTACATACAATATCCTTTCTTTTTGGCCTCATTCCTGGGCAAATGGCAGACAGGCTTCCAGATGCCCCAATTCATATATTGTCATTTGCTCTCTGGAACGTTTCCTCACAGGGAAGGAAGAGTAAGAGCAGGAGCAGGCAAGTGTGTGACTCTCCATAAATACATTACAGCTACATCTTCACTGTACAATGCCTGGGTAGCAAGCATGATAATTCAGCATGGAGACCAGCTTTGTCTTACTTTTATCACAGTTTATGCTGAGGAGGCTTTGGCAACCAGTCAGCTGAAACTGCTCCCACACCTGATCAGCTCTGACACTGTGGACACCTCCCTGTTACCTCTGCTTCAGAGTCCCGGACTTGTTGCTTCAGCAGCTTCTGTTCCTCTCTCAGCTCCCACAGCAAGTTGTACAGATGGAGCATGTTCTTGTGTTTCTCCGAGGACCACGGCTGGAAGCAGATAAGTCAGTGAAAAACAGCAGCACTCTCTGGGGACACGGGATCAGGTACTCTGCTGGCAGAAACTGGCACAATCCTGCTATAGCCAATAAAGCAACACTAATTTCCATCACTGAAACATTGAACCCATGGTCAGCCTGGGTTTATCAGACTTCATTTTGATGTGGAATCCATCAGTAATGTGAGCCAGATGGCATGTCTTGCACTTTGCTGATGCTGCTGTTTATAGTTGGAGTGAAATGAGATTAATAGGAATGTATAGAAATAGAGTTTAAAAATTTGAACTCCTGCAATGGTGTTCTGTGTATTCTCCCCAGTGGGAAATAAAAATTTTTAAAACCCCACAACATAAAAAAAAATCCCTATTTGTAATCTCTATTTGGTTTTTTTAAAGTGTAATTGTGCAGCATCTCTGCAGAATTTACTGGCAGACTTCTGTGTCTGGTTACAGACTCACATTGATGATGTTAGTGGGGTGACCCCTCACCCCTGATGAGATCATTTGACTTAATGGCAGCACTCCACTTTTTTTCAAATATCTTTTATTTAAGGCCATCTATCTATCTATCTATCTGCAGCATATTAAGCCTCAGCATCTTGCTCTGCATCTGCAGGGTAAACACTGGGAGATGTAAGGAATGACAGGACTCAAGAAGTCCATGGCAGAAACAGAACCAGAACACACAGTGTCTGCCTTTGCTGCTCTGTTCTCTCTCTTCTTGAAGGGGGAACAGCAGAGGAAATTGCAGCTTCCCTGCCATGAATCTGCAGAACTGAGCCCAACAGCTGCTGAACCTGCATTTTGCAGGATATCAGGGAGTGTGGGATCTGCCTGATGACCAAATCTGGGAAGATGACCTCAGGCATGGCTAGAGCAGGCCTGTCATGCCCCATTATGTCCTGCACTCCCAGTCACTCCCAGCATGGCAGCACATCTGCCAGGCAGTTGTTGTCAGCCTGGAGGTGGAATAGAGGGGCAGCAGGGAATATGCCATACTTGTAGTTCTTTCACTGACATTTCACCTTCCCCTTGTGTCTTGTGATCTTCATACCTGGTATGTGACAGAGTTTTCTCGGCTCAGGAAGATTTCATTTTCTCTCTTCTCCCTCCCTATTACTCTGCAGAAAATCACCTTTGAGGGAATGGTGTCATGAACCTCGAGGTGATATGTCAGCTGGATGATATCATCTATGACCATAAAGATACGTTCCTCTACATCTTCATCAGCAGGCTTTTCTGGATTTCTGTGAAAATACTCCTTGATTTGCTAATGGGGAGTGAAAAAAAGATACAGAGCAAGTTAGAAAACACAAAACCAGCAAGACTTAGAGATTTGGGTAAAAACCCATGGTAAAAACTGTGCTTTTCTGCCTGGACTTGCATCTCTTGGCCAATGGTCCTACTGTTCTTGCATATGTCTTAAAAAAACCCACCCACAAAGCTGCTTAAAGCAATACAGAAGTCTCCTATTTGTGGAGCTGAGTATGCTTTCTGAGCTCCAAGTTAGCTTGGGATGCATCCCTGCCTGAGGGAACTTCAGGAAGCAAGGTATTTTGGAGAAAAGCAAAGTTTCCCACATTTCCCAGCATAGGGAAGGAAAAGGTAGCATGTTGGGTGTTGGTCCAAAGACAGACCACTGCATGGCTCTGTCTTGGCAGGTGATGTGTCTGAGCCATACACACTGCCAGATGTCAGATTTCCTCCTCCTTCTGTTCTGAAAACCAGATCTGACAAGAGGAAGAGGTAGATTACCTGCCTGTAACAAATCAGAATGATGGGACAATTCATCAGGAACCTAAAATGATATTAGTTTGGGCTCAGCACACAAAATCATTTTCCAAGTTTCAAATCTTGTGAAAATTTTGTTCCAAAGTCATAGTCAAGTTTTTTTTCTTTCCTCTGACACACAATTTCCAAGCCTTAGTTTCCTAGTTTAATTCTAGCTGCTCAATGCGGTTCCTGACAACTGGTCACACTGTATCTCTCTGTCAGGCAAGCAACTGTGAGACACAGCAGCTGAACAACGCTTGGATGTCTCATCTGGAGTTTTACCTCAGCCATGCCCAGTGAAAATGAACTGAAGCCCCAGGCAGTATGTTTCACGTAGTATAAATATCACAGTGACAGATATTTTTCTGTTCCTGCCTCGGCCATACCACTATGGGCCGGGGGTTAGCATCAGTTCCTCTGCCGGCCGCTGGCATTTTCTTGTCTCTTTCGCCAAGCTCTATGTGCCGCATGTGCAGGAAGTCCTCCCGCCCCACGAAGTACTCTGTCATCTCAGTAGCGTTTTCAAAACGTTTCCAGAGGCCATCCTCTCGTGCTGTATGGTAATACTCCACTGTGTGTCCAGTCTCAGGGTCCAGCGACGTGTAGGAGTGAGCTAAGGACACATCACACACGCTTTCAGAGTTAGCAACCATAATACACTGGACACAAGTGTGTCCAGGGGAGGACTCATTTTCTTCAGCTTTAGCAACAGATCTGGTGCAGGACTTATCCCCAGCTGCACAATGCTGAGAGAACAAACATAATCCTAACGAGAAAGTTTAAGCTTCTATCAGTTCTACTGATAAAAGTTGAAATGTATCACCCTGATATATATGATAACTATGTATTTTTCTAATACATAGAAAACTGCATAGCTGGGGGAGCACTGCCCAGGACTGCAAGCCACCAGCCCAATTCTCTATTCTTCACTGGAGACCATTTTATTTATCCAGGCAATTTATCGTACAAGTATCCGGTCCCCTCTGCCTTTCAGCTCTGGGCTTTTGCCACTGCTAGAAGGGAGTAATGAAATCCCATCAGCTGCAGGGGCTGCCCAGATGAGCTGGAATACCTTTAAGAAGGAGGGGGTGTCCTGGCCTGAAATAGTCTGTGATCAGCTGTGTTTGTTTATTCACTTCTCTCATATACAACAGGTCTTCTCGGTGTTTGAACCACTCCTTCACCTCCACTTCTTCAGTACCTGGCAGGAGACAAGTCATTTTGCAACCTTAGGTCACCCTGTTGGAGCTGGCAAAATTCTGATGAGCTCTAGCAATGCTGGAAAGTTTGGGGGCTCAACAGACAGTGAGCATGACGAAGAGTTTGAGGATATGATAGATAATTCCCCCAGAAAGGTGAAAGAAGAATGAGACAGCACAAGAGACTTTGTCAGAAAGGGGACCACCTCCCCCTTTCCATCAGCATGCCCCAGGCTGTTTGCTCAGTGTGTGGAGTGTGTTCATTCATCCCCCTTACAGTCGGAGTCTGCGTAGACAGTGACGCGTTCCACCAGCCCATCTCCATTCGCATACGCCGCCCATTTCTCCAGTTTTGCTTTGTTGTACATGATCACCTTCTTCCCCTGGGAAAAGGGATTCTCATATTCTGCAGTGGGCAAGAGAGATGTCAGAAAAATTGACTCCCCTGTACTCAGCCCAAAAAAAAAGAATTAAGGGGGAGAAAACCATGGTCTAAGGGACACTATGCATTTATTTATTGCATTCTGCTGCCAATAAAGCTGTTCAGACCCTGCCTGTTGTCCTTTAATGTTATAATGGTATGATAATTTTTTCCCTCCCAAAACAGGTATTTGATAATTCAGGGGCAGTTCTTTGTGCACAGAAGTTACAGAAAGACCATCCCAAGGCAAAATTCCCAGCTGGCAGGAAAACACAGTGTGGGTGTGTGTCTGCGGGGGCTGAGACAGTGCAGCACTGAGGGCAGCCACCTGAACCAATAGCTGCTGTGGCCTTCATCTTTTGTGCTTCACTGCTACTGTTTGACCACCCTGAGGGGAGAACCCAGTGAGATAAACAAATGTCCCAAATCCACTGAAAGGTCAGCTGGGGGCAAGCTAAAGGCAAAGGAAGAATACGTACCTCTGCAAGATACCTTAATTCGGGCTACCCACGATAGTGGCATCTCAAAGCTCATGTCTATTTCCTCCTTTTCCTGCTGAAAAAGAAGCAGATTTGTGGTTTTGGCAGCGTCTCTTATTGTGCCAGGAGGCGTTTTGGTTCTGGTGAACCACAGTGATCAGAGCTCAGCTCGTGCGAGGCTGTGCTGGTCCTGGGGAGCACCATGGCACAGTTATGACAGCACATCCCTACTTGAGCCTGATGAAATGATCTCCTCCTGGCTACTGCTCATGCTGGGCAGGGACCATCACCAAAATGACCACATTATTTTATGTAACCCTGGAGGGCTCTTTGCTCCCTGGTTATGGGCACAGGCTGAGAAGAGTAGATAGCAAGAGGGAATTGTTATTGGCATTCCTCAGTGCAATGCCTGTTTTATCATGGTGTCCCAACAGGACAACATTTTTTGCTTCTAGTACACAGCATTTTTTGTATATTGACATATATTATTTCTGCATTTTGTTGGCAGCTCCACCTTGCAGCCAGGAGGGCAAGGTGACCAGCACAGAAAGAATGTCCAGAAAAATCTCATTCTGGGTTTTATTTTTTAAAATTATTTCACCCCAAATGTCAATGCACTGGAGGCCTACAGAGATCCCTATCCACTTATGACACCTGAAGTACCACTTGGGGTCCTGCTTCAGAAAGTATCAGAACTCTTCAAGATTGAGAAGGAATCTAAACCTGGCTGGATAGAAGGGATCTGACCTGGAGAGGGCAGCAGGCAGGCAGACACACACGAGCCTATGGACACATGGTTCCATACGGTGTCCCCACTGCACAAGAGCATCACTTGGGTCACTCACCACGTCATCTGTGTCTTTCTTGGGTGATTCTGTGGGCAACTGAGAGGGCTCGTTGTTCTCTGAAAACATCATTTCCCAGCAGATAGAATCACTCAAGTCAAAGCTGAGATCCTAGGGCATACAGGAAAAACTCTTTTAACAAGGCCACATTGTCAAGGGCCTGACACTAAACTTCACCACTGCATCAATGTGTCTGTGGTGCTCTGGACCTGCCTGGGTGTCAGAGACTTTAAGGACCCTAGAGATCTGGACCTTAGTGAGGTGAGCTCCTCAGACCCTTGGCTGGCTGGTGGGACCCCAAAGACTGTCCCTGTGCCTAGAGGTTGCAGAACCCCTTCCTCGTGGTGTGTCTTCCACAGATGAGAGGAAGTGGCTGGAAATGCTTCTGCCTCCTTCCTCGGGGCAAGCATGGCCCCAAGGGCAAGCTGATCTAACTCAGACCCTCACCTCCCAGACTGTGTCTGCTGGGGAGTAGCTGAGGTGTGGGAAGAGCCTAATCAATTTCTTTCCTGCCTTGAACCACGCCTGACAGACCCAAAACATCCTCTGCCTCAAAAGCTGTTTTTTGAGAGGATGACTGCCTAGCCAGCCTTAAAAGCTGAAACTCTAGCACTGTAGGGATTTAATAGATGTGATCTGTATTTGCTAACTCATAGTCTGGGATGTCCTGGAGTAGTTCCACAGTCTATGTAATCAGAGCAACATGACCAAAACCAACACAAGGAATGGTTAAGTGGAAACTGGACCACTACTGGTCTCGGAGTTCCCCAGGACTCAGGTTAGCCCAGCTGTCCCTCACGTGCCCAGGGTGCTAAGGGCTCCCTACCTTGCAGCCTTGCCGGCAGTCCTGCATGTTCACCCAGTAGTTCCTGTGGTTCCAGATGCTCTCAATCCCAAGGAAGCACTCATCTCTGGTGCTGTGGTGGTTTCCTGTGAACGGGTTGATGAAGAAGGTCTCGGGAACCTTCCTCTTCCCAGACAGAACCAGAACCCACGCGTGCACCCGTAAGCCATGCAGAGGGTCTCGCTTGGGCTTTTCCACCTCCTGTAGCACAGAGGATACAGCAATAATTATTGCCATTTTATTGCCACTATAATCCAACCCAAGGACAATCTTATCCTTTCCTCTGCCCACTTCTCAAGAACTCCAGGCTCTTAATGCTCTTTAAGAGTGAGGTAGTACATACCCAGCTCATGTTCCTGTGCCAGCACACACTGTGCTTCTGGAGGCCAAGTGCTCATGGCCATGATCAAGGTCGTGTCATACTTCACAGAGGAGGGTGTGAGCTCCTCTCTTTGGCCAGCCATTACCTGTGTCTCAGCTCCTCTTCCTGGAGCTCACAGGAAGGTGGACCTTGCTAACTCACCATGACCACCTCCTCTTCTCTTTCCTCCTCTTGTTGAGGTTCAATTTCTTCCTCCTTCTTGGCCTTCTGCTGAAGCTCAAACTTGCTCTGTGGATCCACAGGGTACTTAATACTATACTTGTTGGGGTCCTCCTCTTCTGGTACCTGCAAAAGCAGGGTATTACTATGAAACCCAGCAGAGATCAAGAGAAGGAAGTAAATATATGGCTTACAGGTACCTCCCAGCTCCCAACACTTTGCAGTTTGCAATATTGCACCTCGTGAGCAGAAATTCAGTGAAGCCAAAGAGGCCTTGTAGAAAATCACTCAAAAGATTTCCTTTGGTGAGGTCTCTGGTACAGACTGAAACCCAGTGTGGACCTGAAGCTGTTCCCCCTAGCTCAGCTCTGGAGCTCCCTGGACATGAACAGGCTGAGCATGTGTGCTGGGCTCCTCCCTGCCTGCTCACTGCAGGTCTCACCTCTGGTGGCTTCCTGAGCAGTGGGCACACCTCCTGAGTCTGGTCCAGGGAGCACATCTCGAGGGTGGCATATCCATGTACACAGTAGGCATCGTAGCCAGCCCCAATCAGCAGGGAGCACAGCAGCACAGTGAAGTCAAAGCAGTTCCCTCGCTGGTATCTCAGGATGGTGGTTGGGGAATAGAGTGAACTGGTGACACTAAAGAGAGATGCAAGTTCACAGTGCTTGTCTTGTGGAGCTGAAACATGCACCAGGCAAGAGCAAGGGAGAGAGGCATTGCCCACATGCCTGGGCTCTGCACCCTTAGGGAATTGGTTATATAACATTCCTTTAAAGGCCACAGACTCTGAAAGTTCCCTCCAGAGTGATCCGGGGAAACTCTGACCCCAAATCTGGTGACAAGTTTAACCACAGGAAGAGAAGGGCATGACAAACTCATCAAACTGCTGAAAACCTAATGCTAATCACAGTCCTGGAATGGGATTTCCCTCTATCTCCTGCTGTTCTGGCTGCCGTATTTCCAAGGAAAACACCCATAAGCTAAGTTATAGTTCACAGGAGGAAACATATTTCCTTCTGGCCCTCACTGGAGAGCAAGAAAAAGATCAGTACACACATACTGCATACAGAGAGGTTCTACTCCCACTCAGATCTCAGACATCACCTAAGGTGATCAAGGCAGTCTCCATCTGCTAAATGGAGATACCTTCTCTGTGGTCACAAAGTGCCAGAGCTCCTCTTGAGACCCGGGGACTCTTGGGACAGCCTGTGGTTGGTGTAGATTGTTTAGGTCTCTCTGCAGTCCTTTCTAGCAAGGAGTGTGTTCTCTTGGCTGATTCTCATCAAGAACTTGCTGCAACTCTGGCATCACCCCTTTTTGCTAACATAGAAATCTGCCTTCAGCCATCCCAAAATATCCCCAGATATGGGAATAGAAATGTCTAGAAGTCCCTAAGAATAGGTCACTGAGGTCAAGTATCATCCCCTAGGGGTTTTGTGCTCCTCTGTTCTAAGGTGTCTTGGTTTTTGGAGGGGAAGCTTGTCAGCCACCGCCTCCCACAGTGCACCAGCTGCTCATCTGGGCTGGCTGAAAGCAGGGTCTGGTCTTGAAGAAATGGTGCTTAATTACTTAGAAGGTACCACACTGAACATGCACTGGGACTGTGGGTCCAGCAGAGTGCACAGGGGCTGGGAAAATCAGGGGGTTGCCTAAATAGTGAGGGGATGGTGGAAGTGTCAAAGACCTCTGTAATGCCAGCCACTGGGACTTCCCCACTGAGAGGTCCTTCTGTCACCTCTGTTATGTCTCTGATGGGACTGCAGCCCCTTTCTCACCAGTGTGATTGGGCACTTGAGGGGCTCCATGATGAGGTAATCACAGACAAAGCTGGCACAGCCTGACCAGTAGTACAGCTCTGGGAAAGGCAGCAGGGTTGGCCTCAGTGTTGTGCTCACAAATTTCTGCAAGGCAACAAGAAGATTTTGGTTAGCCAACAGGCCCGTGGCAGAGTCTCCTGTCCAAAGCATCCTCAGACCACCCCTGGATGTTGCATATTCATATTCAGGACCTCCCTAGAGCATGTCAACAGCATCAATATCCCTTGTGTCCAGTTCCATGATGGAAATTTCATGGGGCTGGGAGGCTGTCTGCTTGCCTGTGGCTGAAACTTCAAGCTCATCTCAGACACATGCCCGATGTGAGCCAGTTCTCCTCTTCATTTTCAAGCAAGTCAAATAGCTACTGCGCTTTCTGGCTTTTACATCCTCCAGCTTTTTTTTTTTTTTTTTACCTTGAATGTTAATGATACAACAAATTTTGGGGAAAGCTACTACAAAGTAGGAATTCCAGGTGCCCAGGGGAATATCAGATCCAGAACTAAACAACATTTGTGCAGCTTGGGCCCAGCAAAAACAAAACCAGACCACAAACTTCCCCATTTACTTCCTTCCCTGTAACTTCTGTGAAGTTCAGAGTAAGACCTAACTCTTCATCCATACTCCCTATCTGTGGCTGAGCCTGAGCCTTATCTACTTCATGTGTTTCCTTTACTTCTCTTTATGTTTCTGTGGTCTCTCCTGTTCCCTAAGCATCACTCTGCAGCCCACATGGCTATACCACCATTTATATGGCACAATGTGCTCATGGATTTGGACAACCAGCGTGTTCCTGGGGATCTGTGTGCCTGCTCAGGGGCTGTGAGTTCAGCCAGCAGGTTCCCATTCCCTTTAGCCAAGGAGGGCAGGAGGGGCTGCTGTTCTTTCACAGCATTTGGCACTGTGGAAGCCAAGTGCTCCCCGTGCTGGGGCCCACCCCACACCACCCCATACCTGCACACCACACTCGTTGACTGGGTGGACGAAGAGCGGCTTGCGGTCAGGGCACAGGTGAGTGTACTGCGCGAGGAAGTGGTCAGCGAGCTGCAGCAGCTCCTTTTCCTGCCGGGAATTTGTCTTGTACGAAGACGGTAAGTGGGATGTGTCAATGGAGCTCCAGTCAAAACCACTTACATGGCAGGGGGAGGCAGAGAGACACAAGTAATAAGCCAGCAGCAATACAGGCAAGATGACCTGCTATTAAAACATGGCAAGGCTTCCCTGTTTCACAGAGCAAAAATGAAGATCATATCCAAGGATATCATTTTGACATCACAAAGCATCTCTGGAGCAATGGCAAGCTGACATATACCCAGAGTCTCACGGGATCCTTATACAGTGGTGAGTGGATGTACACTCAACCCAGTTCCCTTGTCTTATTTGCACATGCATGCTCTTGGACAAACTCGTCAGGCACATGAAACTCGCTCACTCCCATCCCTGTGCAAGGGGAACATCTCTGCTCATCCCAGCCATGGGCAGACACACGTGACTTACGGTACATCACTTGGAACAGAGGCTTCCTCCTCAGTTATATCTGCCTCGAGGTCATCGAGGAAATCACTGACATTCAAAGAGTTCGCGTCTTCTAGTGTTTGCTCCACTTCCTCCGTCTCCTCCAGGGCCTCCATTCTGCCTGGCACTACAGGAACGCACACACCAGAATGAACTCAGGGGTGGCACCCAGCTACACAGGGACAGAGAAACACATCGTAACCGCAGTGGTTTGGTACACGAGCATGGCTGAGGCAGCCAGAACCATGAGAGTAAAAGCAGAGCACTAAGTTTGGGCTGCGTTTGGTAAACAAGCGGCTCCACGTTCCTGGACACCCTCAGCGTGGCAGAGCAGGCAGAGCCTGGCTCGGTAGGGCGGAGCACATCCCCACGTTCGGACTGCGTGCCCCGTGTCCTCCCCTCTGCCGGGGATGCTGCTGGCGGGGCAGCAGCTCCACCAACCCGCTGGGCACCGGCCGTGCCCCAGCCCGCCGCCGCCCGGGGCCTTGCGGGGAGCGGGACGCTCTGCGGAGCCGGCAGCCCCAAGGGAAGCGGCTGCCGTCTATCACCCGCCGGCGCGGGGGGTGTGTGTGTGCCGTCCCTGCGGTCAGGCTGACCCCGAGCGGGGCACAGCGAGGCACCGGCCTTGCCCGGGGCCCCGCTCCGCTCCCGGGGCTCCGCTCTGCTCCCGCTCCCTCCCCGCTCCCGCTCCTTCCCCGCTCCCGCTCCTTCCCCGCGCCGCTCCCGGGGCTCTCCCCGCATTCCCCAGCGGTGCCGGGGATGGGGAAGGAGNGCCCCGGCCCCGCCCGGCCCCCGCACCGTGCCCGGGGAAGGGGACACCGGGGGCGAAAGGAGGGGACAGCGGCCAGGCCCTGCCCGCCACCACGGCTGATCCATCGCCCTCCGAGACCTGCTCCGAAACGCACGAGTTCGGCTCTGCTAAATTAAGAACCACCCCTAGCCATCCTTCTTTGTTGCAGAGCCACTTACCCAAAAACTGGCACCAAGGGATGGAAAGACACCTTGTTCTTTTTTTCTTTTTCTTTTCTATTTCTTTTCTATTTCTTTTCTATTTCTTTTCTATTTCTTTCTATTTTCTTCTCCTTTACATTTTCCTTTTTCTTTCTCTTTTTCCTTTTTCTCTTTCCATTTTCCTTTTTTTTTTTTTTTTCAATTTTTTATTTTTAATTGGCAGTTCATTAGGCTGTAAGCAGGGTCAGGTGCTAAACATTTTTTTTTCTGTTTTGTTGTTGTGGTTAAGAAAAAATATGGATTGATGGACAGATGTTCACATTAGGTGCTCTTTTAAGGTCACTGTAGCAATTAAAGCTCTGAGAATGCAGAGACTGCAGTCAAAATATATCAAGAAGCATAATTTGGAGTGATTAAGGTGGTTTGCAGATGGTTACTGTTCCCCAAATGGCATGGAGCTGTGTTGAGGGCAGGGAGCAGGGGTTTAGGTAGGATATTAGGAAGAGGTTCTTCCCCCAAAGGGTGGTTGGGCACTGGGACAGGCTCCCCAGGGAAATGGTCACAGCACCAAGCCTGTCAGAGTTCAAGGAACATTAGGACAATGCTCTGAGAGGCAGAGGATGGGACTGCTGGGTGGTCCTGTGGAAGGGGCAGGAGTTGGACTCAATCCATGTGGGTGCATTTCAACTCAGGATATTCTATGAAACAAAGTGGGGTAGGACCCTCCATCTCTCACCAGTACTTCTCAGCAGTTCTGAGATGCCAGAAGTCAATAAAAAAACAGATAAGGCAAATATATGTTGTGGTTCCAAAACTGCGCCTACTCAGCACCCGAAGTTATCTGGCCTTCGCATGTGCTGCTCTGGTATCTGTCGTTGTTGCTGCATCAAAAACAGGTACCACAAAACCAGCTGGATGCACAGACCCCAGATTCCTGCGCGTTTTGCTGTTACTCCCTGTTTGGGATCCTATCGGGGCCGTGAATTGGGTCAGCATCCACGAGCCATTGGCTCGTTGGAAGGGCAATCCATGCTGGAGGATGGCCTTCCACAGAGTCCTTTCCTCCCCAGCCGCCGAGGGATGCTGAACTGGCTCTTGTGCAATCCCGGAGGCAGCGTGTTTGCGTGGGGGAGAGGGATGAGCTGCCGGAAGGCGATATAAGGCACAGAGCAACCCCGAGTGGGACAACCCACCCTTGCGGGGAGGGAACCAGGGCAGTGGTGGATGGAGGAGCCGAGAGCAGCAATGGTAAGTGGGATGAGAACAAGGTGGTGGGATCTCTCAGGATTGCTGCAGCAAGCAAGGAGGAGAGCAGGGAATGAACCCTCCTTGCCCAGCAGTGTGGCAGTGGCAGCTGCGCAGGGTCGGTGGAGGGGGTGTGGGTGTGCTGTGTGAGGGGGGATTTTGGCGTTGGCTCTGCCCTGCTCTCAGAGCACCAACAGAGCAGTGCCCAGCCACCAGTCCTGGCTGACTCACATCCACATCTCTGATAAGGAGTATCTGGTGTCCAGGGCTAATCCAGCACTGTCTCAATAATTTCCCTAAAGACATCCATTATCTGTACCCACAGAAGATATTGACTTAATCTGAGTCTTTTTGACACTAATTTTAGTTGTGTTCAAGGCTTTGCATTTGGTTTTTTATCCCGTTGTCTCCTTGTTATGGATATGGTTTACTGGAACAGTGAGGATCCTTTTGCAAATCCTAACGCTTCAAAAGAGCTGTAGTGGGAAGAGGGTAATTCCTCTTTGGGGAGCCCAGACTGATGCTTCAGCTGTGCAGTTTTACTCAAATTGCCTGTTCTTACTGAAATGTGACTTTATCACTGTCAGCACATCCCTGTGGGTCAAAGGGCTTGTTTCTCCCACCTTCTCTTTCTGGAATAGCTACCTAAATTTAGGATAGTGTTTGACCCTTGTGTTAACCTGATGGGGGAAGGCTGATCAGACCCTTTGGGGTGGGAAATGACTTTGTGCCATGGAACCTAGGAAATACAGTACAGAAATTATTGCACCTATGCTTGAGGGTTCGCTCTTTCTGAATGACTGCAAACACCTCCAGTGAGCACGATAACAAATCCGAGTTATCCAGAGCCTGCTTGTTTTTCCAGGAAAGGATTGTGACATGTTTGCTGCTGCTCTCTGTGCTCTATCTGGCTGGCTGTGAAGGCAACAAGAGTGAGTGTCCCTGTGCTCTGTCCCTGCGGGGTCATGGATGGCTAGTATGGAAAGGAGAGGTCAAACCCTCACCTGGTCCATGTTTGAGTTCATCATAAATGACTGAAGCACTGCTGAAGGCTGCTCAGGAAGAACAACAGAGAAGGGCTCAGTGAGGCAGGAATTGGGGTGCAGGAGCCAGCAAAATAGGCAGAAACTGCAGGCTCTCCACCGCAGCCACAGAGGGTGTGTAACCCATAGAAAGGGCCACAGGTGCTGCAATGTGCCACCATGCTCCTTGGTGACAGTGACAGGCCCCATGGCTCTGATCCAGATTACAGCCGTGCTGAGGAGGTCTCACAGCCTCCCAGCAAGCTGAGGCAGCAGGTTCTTCCTCAGATGTGTCTGCTCTGGCTCTAGGTGAGGATCTCAACCCTCGAGAGCTGTGCAGAGCTTCCTGCAGTGGGGTGAGTTCTCAAGTCTCTCATCAGGGAGATGTTCTTGCTGCATTTCAGCTTTCCTTTGCTGCAGGTGAGCTGGCGAGCAGCCATGGCCTGGGGCCAGGGGTTGCCCTCCGTGTCGAGAGGAGCCCAGACGCCTGCCTGCCAAACCCGTGCCAGCACCAGGGGCAGTGCCAGGTGACGGAGGATGGACCAGTTTGCAGCTGCAAGCCAGGCTTCACAGGGGAATTCTGCCAAGGTAGGGCTGGGAATGCCCGTGAGCCCTCCCCTGTCTGTCCCTGGGCACCAGAGGAAAGGGTGATGGGCACAGTGCACTGGTGTTACCACTGCTCTCCACTCCTGGAGCACATACCAGCTCCTGGTTTAAGTGCATTCCCCACCACTGTAACCATATCCTGACTACATGCTGGTACAAGACCCAGCCACAGGCCATTTTCTTCTTCCCCAAACGCCCTAATTCCTTGGCTGTGCCATGGTGTAACAGGGCATGCTGCAGGGCACAGCTGTCTTGCAGTCTCAGAACAAGCACATGCACCCTGGCACAGATACAGTGAAGCCCCTTCCAGACACTGGCCAAAAACTGTGTCTTCTTCCTCTGAATTAGAGGGTCGCTGTCCCTGTCTGGTGCCCTTGACAGACTGGGGGGGTTCTGTGAACAGCCCTTGAAAGGGATGAGACTCTTTTGCTCAGTGTCTCTGAAGAGCCCTCCAGCAGCCTGCACCAAGGCTGGGACGAGGGGCTGCTGAGCTCAGTGGGACTGTGCCATCCCCCAGCTGACCTAGGGCTCCTTCAGGCCTCTCCCTTATTGCTATTGCAGATGGCTTTTTCCCCCAGATGTTGTACTGAAGTTGGCCTGTGAGGAAGAGCACATGAAGATGATGGTGAGGAAGGAGGTGTTTGAGCTCTTGAAAATCCCGCTGGAGCTTGTCCACTTGAAGAACCAGGCATGCAAGGTCTCAGAGAAGGAAGAAGAGGGTGAGCTGTTTTTTGCAGCCACTCTCACAGGTGAAAACCACACTGCCTGTGGATCAGTAATCCAGGTGAGGATCCATAGCTCCGAAGCCATGAGCAGCCCCAAAGGCTTTTCCTTTTATATCTGGGTGCTGTAAAGTTCTCATTCCCCTTGAAAGTCTTCCCTGAGGATATCAGAAAGCTCTGCCAAACCCCTGCTGGCAGCATATTTTGTTTTATTTAGGAGAGCTTGGAAGTCTCATTGTGCACTGATAACAGCCCTCAGCTTTCTGGAAACATCCTCTGAGCTCTGCAGCCCTGGCCCCTTGATCCCTCACTTGCTTCATGGATCAGGAAGGGTGCAGAGGAAATGGTGCTCCAGCTCTGCATTGCACAGAAGAGCCCTGTGCTCACCTGTGCTCACTGTAGTGACTCCTGTGCCAGCAGCCCCCAGACACAAGCTAAAACCCCAGCAGATATCCCAGCCTGGAGCAGCTATAGCTGAGTTGTGCCTTCTGAACTTGTGGTCTGTGTATGGCTTTAGTCATGGTCTGGAGACTTGATTTCTCTCTCATTGCAGCAAAACAGCTCCCATGTCTCGTACTCCAATGCCATTGAGTCAGAGCAGGAGGCCCACAGGGCCATGATCTCCCGGAGTTTCCAGCTGGAAGTGCACTTCTCCTGCATCTACGCCTATGAGCAGGTTGTGAGACTGCCCTTTGCTCTCACTGCTGTTGACAAGTGAGTGTCCCATTTCACCTTGCTGCTGGCGTGGTGTGTTGGAGCTTGGAGAAAAGTAGATTCAGTGAGACGATTTGGAAAGGCCCTGGGGAGCCCCTAGAGAGCTCTGAGAGCAGTGCCAGGCACTCTGGTGGCCTCACTTGTGCTATGTCCTTCCCACCTTCTTTTTCTGTTCATGAGCTCTCACCCTCTGCTCTCAGGCTGGTACAGTTCGTGGTCAGAGAAGGACACTTCAACGTCAGCATGAGACTGTACAAGTCCCCCTCCTACCTCCAGCCTTATCACCTGCCAAGTGTGGCTGTCCCCCTCACGGACACACTCTATGTCCTGCTGAAGATAGAAGGGCAGCACCAGGTCAGGTACTTCCTGCTGAGTGTTTTGGACTGCTGGGCCACGCCGAGCGCGGATCCGCACCAGGACGTGCAGCACAAGCTCATTGAGCAGGGGTGAGTGCAGTGCCCCCAGCACACCCAGTCTCCCTGCACCACGGTGTGTCAAGGACTGAGACAGAAACAGGCCTGTTCAGTTAAACCTGTGGGCTGCACCCAGTCCCTGTGGGATGTGGTGTCCCAGGCTGGGATGCTCCGCTTCATTTGCCACCCACTGATCCAGCCCTCATGTCCCAGGTGTCCCCATGATGAGACGGTGACCTATCTGAATGCCTTTGGAGAGAGCACCACTGCCAAGTTCAGCTTCCAGATGTTTCAGTTTGTTGGTTACCCCGAGGTGTTCCTGCACTGCCGTGTCCAGCTCTGTCTTCCTGACAGCCCAGAGCCCTGTGCCAAGGTGAGCTCCCTCGCTGGTCTGCACCGTGCCCTGGCTGGGTGTGGGACCTCCCTTCCCTAGGCCCGCTGCTTGGAGAAGGGCCTCTGCTCTGGTTTTGGGTGCCTCACAAAATAAACCCCTCCCAGAATCAGGAGCTCAGCCCAGTGCCCTGAACCGATGGTATGAGGGCCTGAACCCTGCAGAGAGCTCCTTTCCCTCTTCCCTGGGAAAGGAAGGGAGATCTACAGCATGGGCCCAGTGCAGGGTGCTTCTCCTTGCCCTCCCATCACCCTTCCCTTGGCTTTGTTGATAGCAATGCCCCATGCACTGGAGGAACAGGCGGACACTGGCAGATGACTACAATAGGATTGTCTCCTACGGGCCCATCCACCTGCTGGCTGCTCCTCCCTCGGGAGCAGAGACCCATCATTCCAGCACTGACCAGCAGGACCCCGCAGGTACATACGTCCTCCTGAGCACCGAGATCAATCCAGGACATCCAAACAGCAGCCCAAGAGCAGGGCTGGGGGCAAGCCCACCTACAGCATGGCTCAGCCCAGGCATGCATGCTGAGCTGTGTGGAGCTGCTGGGCAGCAGGGGTGGGTGGAGGCCATTTGAGGTGACCGAGTCCCGTTAGTGCCCTCAGGATCCCAAAGTACCCCCAGCTCCAGTGGCTCCTGCCCTTCACAGGACATGAGCTCCCTGAATCTATCCCCAGTCAGGAGATGCCACGGCAGGGCTCAGAGCTGGCTCAGGGGACCCAGGTACATAACCAGTCTCTCTCCCCTTTGGCAGGACCCAGCCCGTGGCTCTCCGGGGCCCTCGTTCCGCTGTGCGTGCTCGCCGTGCTCACTGTGGCTGCTGCGGCCGTCAGCGTGGGGCGGCGGATGGTTTAGGAAACAGCTCTTTCCCAATAAACATGACAGTAGCAGAGAGGCTCTTGCTGTGTCTTTATGGGTGTTTTAGGGAAGGGGGTAATGGTTGGATGCAAGCAGTGCTTGAAGGGTGAGGTGCATTAGAGTGTTTCTGTTCCATGTAGCATCTCTTGGACATTATCCCCTCCAGGCCCACAGTCTGTAAACTCAAAGTATGTACCTAGGGATGGGAGGGTCCTTCCTCCTGCTTCCCTCTTCCCCAGCGAGTCACCCTGGCATGTGGGGAGATGGAGGTACCCCACTCTAGATACCTGCCCTAGCAAAGCTGGTCTTCGCATAGTTCTGTGCCACACAAATGGAGCATGAGCAGAGAAAGGGCTGCTTTGTGTGTGTACACGTGTGTGTGTGTGTGTGTGTGTGTGTGCACTCATCCTTAGTGACTTCTCCCTTCATTTCTGACATTGCTCTTTTCATTCATGACAAATTGCTAGCAAGATTTTTGCCCATTGATACATCCCTGATATAAAGCAAATAACAAACAATATTGTAGGTATTAAACATTAAAATCACAGTGCTCAGCTGGCAGGGATTTAATACTAAAACACAGATCAGGACAAGACAGCAGTTGCCCTGCAAGACAGCTGTGTGTGCATTTTGGCTGAAGCAGTGTCTATGAGGGAATTGTTGCTGGCTGCAGAGGGTGTTTTGCAGGAAGGACATCCAGCAGATCTCTGCCAGAGAGCAGGGAGATGTATTGCAAAGAAGCTCATGGATTTCCTCTTCTTTTTGCTGATTCCCAGACACAAACCTCCCACATCTGGGCTGGAGCAAGTCAATCCTCTCCTTCCACTGTCAGGAAACTCCCTGCTGGGCTGGTTCAGCACCAAAGGCCACTTCTGGCAAAGAGGGTGATGGTTCCATCGTGGCTGAAGGCAGGTGCTTTGTGGGCTTCCTCCTTGTCCCCTGGGGAACGAGAACGGGGGCACCTCAAGACCATGGAAGTGCAGCCTGGAGGGGCTTTGCAGAAGCATCATCTCTGGAGCTCCTTGCCCAGGGCAGCCCACCAGGAATGAAAGGGACGAAGCAAAGAGCCCTGCTGAGGTGGATCATGCCCACTGAGGGGTAAACCGAGGCGTGGTAAACTGATCCCTCCCTCCGTGAGGAAGCTGCATCTGCCAAGATTGAAGACTGCTCTCAGAGGGTGCAGGTGCAGGCAGGAAGAGAGGTCCAGCCAGGAGCTGGTCCAGCCAGGAGCTAGTCCTGGGAAGCTGTGGTGGTTTTGTCATGTCTGATGATGTAGGAGAGGGAACCAGTGGTCTCCTTTGTCTTCGGGTAGTAGAGGACGACCAACCAGATGAATATGAAGATTCCTGCAGGGAAAGGAAGACAAACACTCAGCAGCAGCAGAAGACTGGGAAGTATCTTGCCAGGATGCTAATGACACTTCCCTTCACCTTCCAGGGAATTCCCTCAGCTCACTCCTGCCCCCCCTCCTTCAGGTGAACCATTTGGCTGGGACATGTCGTGAGTCCCTAGTCCTCTGCTAAGGAATGTCTTTCTGGGAAGAAAACCATCACAGGTGGAGTGGATGTAGTTGGGAGCCACGAGCAGCTCCATGCTGGTGGCTGGGACCTGCTGCTTGACATGTCCTGCCAAAAGGAACGGTGTGACAGTGCTGGGAAAGTGGTGGTGCCTTGGGATCCCTGGTCAACCCACAGCTGGGCTGGCTCCTGCCTCCTCCATCTTCCCTACCCACGCCCAGGGAACCCAGCTCAGAGTTGCTGCTGACCTTGGAGAGAGTTGAGGATGGTGAAGAGGTAGAGCACAGGCAGAGAGGAGGTGCCATAGGTGAGGAATGCCAGGGCCCAGGTGGCTCCCAGCAGGCAGAAGAGCCCTGCTGCCACCAGAACCACCTTCCAGGGCTTACGGTGTCCCTGCACTGCCCCAGTGCCCTGCAAGCTGCAGCTCTTCTGGGTCACCACCCCGAAGACAGCCATGTTGAAGAGGAAGATGAGGCCAAAGTAGCCACAGTTGGTGATGTAGTGGACCAGAAGATGTTTGGAAGTGATCCAGCACCTGAAAAGAGACAACCAGGTGCCTCCAGCAGCCCTGCAAGCCCCAGCACCACCCATGGGAGCTTTCCCCATTCCTTTTTTGGGGATGGAGGGACACCCTTGTGCTGGGGGATTTTCCAAGGCCAGGGTGAAGCAGGGGGACAGTGGTGCATATCCACTGCTCTCATGTTGCTCAGCTGGGAGGGAGCCTGAGGAAGCTCCAGGTGGATCTTGGACGTCCCTCCATGACCTGGAGGGCTGCAGGCATGACTGAGGAGGCTCGGCATGAGAAGTGGGGGTGGCTGATATGTTGCAATCACAATTAAGGAAGCAGAAGCATGGTGTAAAGCCAAGCCAGATGGGTGCAATCCCTGACCACTGCGCTCCTGGCAGGACTGAGCTACCCCTCCCCGTGCCCCAGGGCCACCTGAGCCCTGTGGACAGTGGCACACGCACAGGTGGGCTATGACCTGGTGGTCCATGTTCTGGATGCTGTATTCTCCATAGCTGCCAATAACTCCTGCCACTCCCACCATGAGAATGGGGAAGCCTGGAAGAAGGGAGACACAATCACAGAATTGTTTAGGTTGGAAAAGACCTCTAAAATCATCACGTCCAGCCATTAATTCAGCACTGCCACATTCACCATGAAACCATGTCCCCAAGTGCCACATCCACACATCTTTTGAACGCTTCCAGGGATGGTAACTCCACCACTGCCCAGGGCACCCAGTTCCACTGCCTGACCACCCTTTCAGTGAAGAAATTTTCCCAAATATCCAATCCAAACCTCCCACTGTGCCTGTCACCCCCCATCTCTCATCCAGGCAGGTGGTGGTGCTCACCCCAGCCAATCAGGCACAGCTTTGCCAGGTAGTGGTGGATGTAGATGCCGAGGACCTTGACAAAGAGGAGGTAGAGCTGACAGCCCTCCAGTGCCATCCAGGTGAAGCAGCAGAGCAGGCTATAGTGGGTGAGCCCCCCCAGGACCCTACAGGTCCTTGGGTTGGTCCTACCAGAGAGCCCACCGTTGAGCAGGAAGGCCAGGTTGAGGAGGAGCAGGCTGCCCATGAGGTTGATGTGCAGCCCCAGGTTGATGCGGACGGTCTCCTCAAACCTGAACCTGCACCTGAGTGTCCCCAGAGGGACCAGGAAAGGCAGGGGTCACAGCTGAGCAGGGCCCTGTGCTGTACCACAGCAGGTCCATGCAGAGGCACTGGCACTGCCTCACATCTCTCCCAGCCTGACAAGTCCCCCTGGAGCTGCTGGCACATCCCACCTTATGAAGATGCAGAAGGCGATGGTGAAGATGGAGAAAGCCATGGCTACCCCGCAGCCAGCAGTGGCAACATCCATCAAGGCTTTTGCTGTGGAGCCATCCAGAGCTGGGTTCTGCCAAACATGCAGATGTTGGGTTAGACAGACCCTGGACCAGCCTAGAAAACCTGACTGCAGCTACCAGAGCCATGGGGCTGATAACCCCAGTGGGCTGCTGCAGAGACCCCATACCAGCCCCCAGTTTGCCCCCCAGAAGGTTCTCAGGGGAAGCAGGGCAGTGCTGCTCAGAGGAGATGCTCTGAGGTGGGTGAGGTGTGGGTGAAGTAGACCACCATGAACACCCTCCTGGGAGTCTCCACCAGGATTTGGGACCTCAAGCCTTGCTGTACCAGAGCCTGCACAACACTGAGGCCTTTTCCAGCCTGTCGTGCTCAGCTGACCTGCTGCTGCCCTCCTGAGCTGGGGCTGGGCTTGGTTTTGGGGCCTGGGCTTGCCTGGGAACAGCTATAACTGTCCCTGTGTGGCTACTCATGACACCCAAGGGGCCACCGAGTGGGAAGGCAGCACCACCAGGGCACAGGAGCTGCAGGAAGTGTGATCATCACCAGGAGGAGGGTGAAGAAGGTGAGATGGTTGCAGGAGCAGACTGTCCCCTTGTCCCCGGGCTGCGTGACACATCCACTGCTGCGCCAGCCTCCTGCCTGCCCTGCAACAGGCACGGGGGAAGGGCTGTGAGTGCCAGGCACAGCACCTGTGCCCAGCCCCACACCCGGCGAGGGTGTACCTTTGCTGGGATCCCAGAAAACGCATTGCGGGGTGACGCCCTGCAGTGGGGGAGAGCAGCATCAGCCGACACCACGGCGAGGGGCACTGGAGGGGAGGTGGAGGGCAGGCAGGGCTGACTTACGAGGGGCAGCTGCCTGTGGGCAAAGGTGAGCTGCACGGGGTCCTGCAGCCCCGAGATGCTGCTCTCTCCCACTGTGATGCCCACCACGGTGTTGTCCAAGACCTGCGCTCTCTGGTTGACTTCCTGTGGAGGGGAAACGCTGCCAGAGCTGAGCTGGTGGGTAGCAAGTGCTGGTGGCAGCGTGAAGGATGCTGGCAATGCCAGCTCATACCTTGAACATGCCAAGCTGCTGGATGTTGAGGACTGTCACCACCACACTCACTGTTTGGCTACTCAGGGACTGGAATATCTCCTTGGGGAGGTGAATTTTACTTGCCTTCCCTTTCTCTGTGGTGTTCAGCCTGCTGGGGCCCTGCGGCAGAGAACAGTGAGAGGTTGTTGCTGGCAGGTCACCTCTCTGTTCAGGACCCACCAATCTTGCTCCAGGCACAAATTCAGCCCTGCCCAGGTGGGTTTGCAGGAGCCCTGAGGGCAGAAAGGGAGAACCTCATCCCCAGCACCCAGCATCTATGGGGGCAGAGCTGGCAGTGGGACCCCACAGATTCTCCACCCACCATCACCCACACGTGGTCCCCTGGGACATCCAGAGCCTGGGAGCGCCTGTGGGTGGGCAGGAGGCACAAGGTCACACATGTTACTCCTCCTTTCCTACCTCACCCACCCCCTGACCACTCCAGTCTGCTGGGATGGCTCTCTGGGGAGGGCTTTTTCCTCCCAAACACCGCTTCACGTGACTCCCTGCCAAGGGGTGTTGAAGTTGATAAGGGCTTGTGA
The DNA here is from genome assembly GCA_013397915.1 of Daphoenositta chrysoptera. Taxonomy (NCBI): domain Eukaryota; kingdom Metazoa; phylum Chordata; class Aves; order Passeriformes; genus Daphoenositta; species Daphoenositta chrysoptera. Next base: position 285,440 of record VZRO01000587.1, on the reverse strand, counting down.
TGCAACCCCACAGGGAGGAGAAAGAGCACAGCAGGGCACAGCAAGCCCCGGGGCAGGGGCTGAGGGATGCTTGCAAGGTGTGGGACCTTCCAAGCAAGGGAGAGGGAGAGACACATCTCACCGCCTTGGGGGAGAAGGCGATGAGGACGTCTCGGGTGACAGCCCTGCTGACATTCAGGAGCAGCGTCTTGAGCCCGGCCAGCCGACTGTGCAGCCCCGACTGCAGCAGCCTGCGGGACAGAGGGGCTGTGGGACAGGTGGACATGGGGACTGAGCCCACAAACCCTGCCATGGCCACCCCTGCCACTACCTGAACCCGCGCTCCCGCAGGCAGGCACAGGCGCGGCTGTCAGAGCGCCACAGCTCCGGGCAGTGCCGGGACAAGAGCAGGATGTGGGTGCTGTTGCCTGGATTCTGCCTCTCCACCATCACGTTGCAGCACTCACGGTGCTCATCACCCCGATCCAGGGCTGGGGAGGGTGGGAGCAGGTGACCACTGGGCACCACAGCATCGGGTGGGCACAGGGAGCAAGGGTAGGAATGGGAGGGGACCACTCACCAGAACAGCTGTCCTGTACTTCGGCAACATCTGGAAGAGGAGCATATGGAGAAACAGGGGGGAAACACCAAAATCTAGGGTCAGCCCTTCCCCTGTCCAGAGGGAAAGGGGAAGGGAAGGCAGGAGATTCTGGCAGCTGCCAGGTTTTAAAGGAACAGTCCTGCAGTTACCTGGGCTTCAAAACACCTGGGCAGCAATTGGAGCTGGTGAGGGCAAAACCACTGTGCCCAGCCTGCCAGAGAGGCTCACAAAGGAGACCCCGGACTGCTGATCCCAGGTTTTAAAAAAGCCCTCAGCATCAAACCCCCCAACCTCTGCACATGCCAGTGAGGATGGTCCCCGCTGGCCTGTCCGCATTTCAGGATGAAATCCCCACGTGGTCTTTTGGTGAACACTTTCCCACGAGAAAACCTTCCCACAAAGCCCATGTCCCCCCTGTGCTAGGGGTGCCTGTCCCCCCTTCACCTGCCACTCACCAGGCAGCAGCAGGAGCAGCAGGACGGTGCCCAGGAACAGGTTCATGCAGCTTTGTGGGGTCTCCTGGCTGCCCCTGGCCATCCCACCACACTCTGCTCCCCTTGTCCCGGCAGCTCTGCTCCTCCCCAGGCTCCCCCAGGGCTTGTGGCCACTTCTGAGGCAACAGCCGTTCCTCACTTCCCTTCTGGGAACCCCTCATGCCTTCCTGTGGGCTGGCAAGTGACCTGTCCCAGCTCACAGCAACGGCAACAACTGCCAGAGCCGCAGTTTCCCCCGCGGCTCCTTCCCATGACCGACCCAGGGCTTTCTCCTTTCCCTTTCTCCCCACAGTCCCACCGAGGGGTTGATGGCCCTCACCAGCCCAGAAAATGCTGGAGCATCTTCTTCCTAAACTGGGCATCACCACAAGTCACCGGGATAAACCATCCCCTTCCTGGCAAGGTGCCCCTGCCCAAGCGGGGTGCTGGAAGCCGGGTGGAGTGGGACGATCCACAACCATCTGGAAAGGGAATGGTGGGATGGGAGATGTGCTGCTGTGTTTGCAAGAGGCACAGCCAGGACAGCCAGACTCTGCCTGGCCCCACAGCCACTGAGGGGATGGTCCCTGTCCTGTGATGTCTCCCTCTTCAGATCCCTGTCCTCCACCAGCCTCCCTTTCCACTGGGTAGGGACGGTCCTGGAAACTTCCCAAGCCGTGGTATCTCCCTCTACCACCCCAACCCCAATGGCACCAGGCAGCCAGTGCTCTGCCAGGAGCACCATCATCGGTCCCAGCTCAGCAGGATCCTACAGGGCAAAATGCTGGGTCCTGGCCCAGAAATGGGATAACCCAGATGAGAAATGGATGCCATCAGAGAGCCCAGCAATGCACCGAGCAGAGACCCAGCGAGACACATTCCGAGAGGAACAACTTTAATGGGTACAACTCTGGTGTGCAGGCACGCTCACTGAACTCCTACATCACCCAAAAATAGACATTCAACAAAATAACAAAAATAGATTATTCCAGCTGCCTGAGGGTGTAGCGGGGGCAGAGTCATTCTGCCTTCCCTGGGGAAGGACCCTCATGGTGACCACCAGCACGGGCTGAAAATTGGGCCTTTCCCACCCATCATCCCTGGCCTCAGGACATGGGAGGGGACATCCAAAGGCACTGGTGACCCTGTCCCTTCCACTTTTTACAGCCCCCACTGCCTGGGTAAGCATCCCTCCCTCCCTCCCTCCCTCCCTCCTGCCCCAAGGATGCCAAGCCTGTCAGGATGGAATGGGTGGGAAAACTGGGGAGGGGGCCAGCAGAGGTGGGGGGTGGCTGGCCCCACTGTGGGTCCCTGGGCTCCTCACAGCCCTACGGGGCAAGAGCAGTAGCAAAGCAGATGGTGTGGTCCTTCTTGTGGCCGTCCTTGGCGTGGGGAGCTCTGGGACAGCACGGCCACCACGGGGCTCAGCTGCTGCTGGGCTGCAGCTTGGCACTGTCAGAGCTGCTCTGCGAGTCAGGAGTCTTCCTCGCCTGCAGCACCATGGTCCAGTACCAGAGGAAGATGAGGAAACCTGGAAGAGGAGAGAGGAAGCATGGGTGAACCTCTTTAAGGGACAAACAGCAGCTGAGAGCGAGCCACCCAGGCTGCCACAGCTCCTCTTGCACCCCAGCACCCCCCCACCAACACCCCGTGAAAACCCTGGTGCCCTTCAGAGGAGCCCAGAGTCACAGGCTCACCTTGGAGGGAGTTGATGATGGTGAAGATGTAGAGGGAGACAAGGCAGAACACACCAGAGGTGAAGGAGAAGAAGATCAGTGCCCAGGGGATGCCCAGCAGGATGCTCAGCCCAAAGAGGGCCAGGACGTGCTTGAGCTTGTGACCTTTTTTGTTCTGCCGGAGGATCTCCCGGACCATGGCCCCCAGCATGACCGAGTTAAAGAGGAACACCAGGCTGAAGAAACCCAGGTTGACGATGTTATGGATCAGGGGGCTCGTGATCCAGCATCTGGAGGGAGGAGAAAGGGTAGAGGGTTATGCTGTGTCCTCCCACAGGAGGGGAGGGAGCTGGGAGGAAGCATGGAAGTGTGGTGCCAGCCCAGCGCCCAGGGAGGGGGGATTCCCTGGCACAAAACCCCAGAAAAGCCCCAGGCTATGGTGAAGGTTTAGCCAGCTGACTTTACCTGTGAGCAGAGACCAGGTAACCCATCTCCCACGACTTACATGGTTGCGTTGATGGATCTGCCATCAATGGATTCATAGATGGGAATGGAGAAGGGGCCGTAGTTCGTCCAGCTAGCCAGGAAGATCAACATCACACAGCAGAAGGGGAAACCTGGGTGGAAAGAGCAGAGTGAAGTGGCTGCCCTACTCCCTGGCCTCTGGACCTTCTGGAAGGACTTGTTGCCCCTTTCTCTCCGCACAGAGCACAAGCCAATACCCTCCCTCTCAAAGGGAAATCAAGGATGGAGCACACAACAAGGGCACCTGGCATAAGCCCCAGCCTGGGAGGGAGCAGTGCTGTGCTGACCCCAGCTGGGGACCTCCCAGGGATGTGGAGCTTTAGGCCATAAAAGATCCTAAGATCTTCCTGCCGTGACCTCCAGCCCAAAGCATGGCAGAGAAGCATGGGTGCTTCCCTCATCCAGCCCATCTCTCTGGGCTGTCCTGGATGTTTCTTTCAGAAAGAGACGATCCCGTTACTATTTAAAGATCCCAAGTGGTGGCTCTCACATGCCTCCCTTGCTGGGTGACCTCCAGGGTGACCCACCCTTGCTCTAGCACCAGCTTCTGCTTCAACCTTCAAGTCTCCTTCTCCACCAAGGCTCTTGACAGACACCTGCTCCCCCACAGCTGTGTCTCCATCCCCATCCAGGCATCGTGTCTGGTGGGAAAGATCTACCCAAGTGCCCCTCCACCCTGTGCCCTCGGGGTGTCTCTGCCTGCCCCATGCTCACCCCAGCCCACGAGGCAGAGCTTGAGGAGGAAGTGGTCATGGTAGGCGTTGAAGACTTCAATCACAAGCCGGTAGAGGTTGTAGCCCTCAATGCCCATCCAGGTGAGGCAGCTCAGGAGTGCAAAGTGCAGAAACAGCCCCCCGGCTCTGCAGACAGCCTCGCTGCCACTGGCAGCCAAGTGCTCGGAGATGAGGAAGGTGACGTCCAGGAGGAAGATGGCAACCAGCAGGTTCATGTGGATGTGCATGCTCGTGATCTGGTCTCGCTGCTTGCTTCTGGAGAATCGAAGGGAGCAGACCTCACCACCATGCCTGGCCAGCACCAATGGAGCACACAACACCCCACAGCCCTGCACGGGGCAACTCGCCCCAGCAGAAGAGCAAGGAGACTCTCTGGTAGTGCCAGGGACTGAGAGAGCAACCCCACAGGTGGGACCACCCATCCCACGTGCAAATCCAGCCCCCTGCAGCTGACCCTGCATTGAAGATGCTCAAAGGGCTGAAGCACTTCTCCTGTGGAGACAGGCTGAGTGAGTTGAGGTTGTGCAGCCTGGAGGAGGCTCTAGGGAGACCTTAAAGCACCTCCCAGTGCCTAAAGAGAGCTGAAGAGGGACTTTGAACAAGGGCCTGGAGTGACAGGACAAGGGGGAATGGCTTCAAACTGAGGGCACGTTTAGATTAGATATTTGGAAGAAATTCTTCCCTGTGAGGGTGGTGAGGCCCTGGCACAGGTTGCCCAGAGAAGTTGTGGCTGCTCTGCCCCAGGTTAGACGGAGTTCTGAGCAACCTGGCCTAGTGGAAGGTGTCCCTGCCCATGGCAGAGGGTCGGAAATGAAGGGTCTTTCAGTCCCTTCCAACCCAAACCATTCTATGTTTTTATGATTCTAAGATTTCAGGTCTAAATCATCTGCTTAGGATCAGTAACATGACTCAGGAGAAGACACTCATGTTCTCCTCCAGGTCCTTGAAAAGATCTTTGCAGACTTCTGCTTGCTGCATCCATAACAACCAAGGAGATTTTCCAAAACCATTGAAAAGTGCTGGTGTTTCTGAGCACCCTGCAGGACACCTGACCAAGAGGTTGGATCCTGGACAGGAGAACTCTGCTTTCTTGAAGCAAGGCTCCTTCATGATGCTTCTAGCCAGGCCACCAACTGCCTGTGGAGAGCTTGTGCCAACCCAGGTGTTCATGGCCAGGGACAGGACACAGACAGGGAGTGTAGGGTGAACCATCAGGCTGTACCTGAAGTAGAGGAAGAAAATGGTGCAAACAGATGCCAAAGCCGAGATCAGGCAGCCAACATAGGTTATGATACTCAGGTAATTCCTGTGCTCGGAGGTGATCTCTGGAGAGGATACCTGAGGAGGAGGAGGAATGAGAGATGGTGAGGAAGAACAACCAGTGGGAATGATGTAGGGATGTGAGGGAAGGTGCTACCCACCATGAGCACAGCAAAGTAGGTGAGGTGGTTGCACCTGCACTCTGTCTGACTGCTCCCTGTCACTGTTGTACACCCATAGCTGTCCCAGCTCCCAGAACTGGCTGTGCAAGAGAAAGGGAGAGCATCTGGTGAGCAGCAGGAACATCTGCCTTGGGCTAAAGGATCTTCAGGGCAAGGTGTCCATGGGAAGAGGGAGAACAAGAGTGGGGGTTCCCAGCTTGTCCCAGGCCAAGCACACATACTCAAATAGCCCCCTCAGCACAAGAACCCACCCCTAGGGAAGGGGAAAGCTCTTAGGTTAGCTATGGAGGGAAAAACCTGACATCTGCTCTGTGGGAATGGCTTATGGAGATGCAGCGAGGAAGGGAGGTGCAGAGCAACCTTCACCCTCCTGGTGGGGCTGTGCTACCTTGGAAAAAGGGCCTGACTTCACACCCGAGGGCAGGGGCACTCACCAGAGGTGTCCTCCTGCCAGAAGACGCACAGTGGGGTGACGTTCCTCTGCAATGACAAAACCACGGCCCTGGTCAGGATGCAGCTGTGGGTTTGTTGCCTGCCCAGCACTTTTGATAGGGGACAACACGGGGCAGATGGCAAGATGGTCTCAGGAGACAAGCTATGACTCTGATAAACCAGACTCCCCTACAGTGGGAGTGGGCTCCAGGCAGAGACCACTCTGTTAACAACTGATGGAGCAGATACCTCCTCCCAGATCCTCCTTTCCAAACAAGGGGTTCAGCTTTGAACAGGCATCTGACAGAGCCATGAATGAGCCAAGGGGCTGTTAACTCAGAGTGTCCCCAGCCCTGGTGACTGTTCTGGATGTGACACATCTGCCATGAGGCATCTCCTGGAGAGGGGAAGGCAGTGCCACCACCAGTGCACGCAGTGAAGCCATGATTGTGATACAGCCCCAGAAGACACAGCAGACCCTGCACAGGCAGGCCAAGGGCATGGACCTGCTGGATTGTGACCACACCCTAAGGTGGTGGGGCCTGAACCCTCCTTCCACCTCCATTCCTGCTGGGATCAGGTTCTATGAGGCTGTTTCCCCACCTACCGGCAGCTGGTCATGGAAGAAAGTGAGGACCACTGGGTCAGAGAGGTTGGCCACCACTGTGTCCACCAGGGAGATGCTGACTACCTTGTCACCCAGGACATGGCTGCTGTTTTCATCCTGTTGGAAAAGAGGAGGCAGTGGCAGTGTGGGAAGGAAGAGCTGCCAGGTGTGAAACAGAGGAGATCCCAGGACTTTCCCCATCAAGCTTTTAGTTCATCTTTGAAGCATCTTCTCCCAGTGAGCACCAGCAGCCTGGCCTGGTGGCATCCCTGCAGCCCTCTACCATGGGACACCCCACCATGCCATTCACGTGGGCATTACCTGGAACATGGTCTGCCTGTTGATGTCCATGAGGAGCACCCTGTGCTCCACCACCTCCTCCTTCTCCTTCACCATCATGAACAGGCTGCTTGGCAGGTCCACTGTGAATCCCTGGACCTCTCCACCCTCCTGCAAGGAAGGACTCATCAGGAGAGAGGCTGGGAGATAACATGGTGGGCCAAGAGCACCAGGGCAGACTTTCCAGGACCCACCTCTCTCTGGGAAGCAAAGGTCAGGTGCTGAGGAGCTCGACTGGGCTGGACCCTCAGGACAGTCGCGTGCACAGTGGCCTCCCCAAAGGTCTGGTTCTGCCCTTCGAGCTCCACCTTGGCCAGCATCTTCTCCAGCTCCCCGAGTTTGCTGTTGGGGAAGGGGCACAGTGAGCTGTGTGCAGCGGGCACACGGCGGCGGCAGCAGGAACGGGGCGAGCCGGGAACTCACCGCCGGAGCCTCTGCTGCTCCGTGGCTGCCGTGGCTGGAGCCGGGGGCTGGGCAAGGAGGCTGTCCAAGGTGGTGAGCTGCTCCTCCACATCCTGCTCCCAGACAGGCATGCTCTCTGGAGAGGCTGATGGAAAGGAAATGCCATGAATGCAGGGGTAGAACTGGCTTTTTCATGTCCCAAACTAACTGGCACAGCCCTGGTGGGAGCAGAAAGCAGAGAGCTTCAAGGTGACCCCAAGCCAGGGAAGCTGATAGTGACCCAACCCACAGGGCTTTCCTGCCACACAGAGCTCAGCTCCCACTGAGGCCATGGGGACCTCATGGTGGAGACTGGACCCTGAGAGACCACTGCAAAGACCTCCATTTTCCAGGATTTCAGGCGGCATTTTGAAAATCTCCGCTTTTAGGAATGCTGTCTTTGGGCTGCTTTAAGAAAACCTACATCCCCTTCCATCACCCTTCAGCTATCTTCATATCACCAGGCTAAACCATATCATGGGAAATAACTGGTGCTCTGATGATGCTAGAGAACAGGCTGGGCATAAAACAACCCTTTCATTTCCTTAAAATAACATTAAACTGCATTTACCAGGGAAGAAGTATTCAGCTTTAGCATCCAGGGAGGTGTTCTTCCCGCCCTTTACGATGTAGGACACGTTGAAGATGTAGGCGCTGGTTCTTTCAGTCTTCTGACTCTCCTGTCCCCAGGGGATGCTGCTGGATGGGTCCCCACCCAGGAGGATCCTCTGCTTCCCATACGCCAGCTGCAGGGTCCTGCTGGACTCGAACCAGTAGACGCAGAAGCGGTACCTGCCCAAGATGGGGGGCAGGCTGTACTTGTAGTAAGAGTTTCTCCTGTTTGGTGGAAAGGGCCTTTTTATTATCAGCTCCTGGGCCGTGTTCTGGATGGAGATGGCGGCGGGGCCGTGCTCGTAGATGACAGAGCTCTCCTGGGTCTGGTTTCGGTCACCGCAGAAGCGGAAATCCTCTTCCCCGCGGCCACTGGCTCCCACCCCTGCGTTGTACAAGCACACAGAGGCAGCAGATCAGCTGGAGGGACAGCCAGCCCCGGCAAACATTGCAGCCCTGCAGCAGCTGTCACACGTGGCATGCCAGGCTCTCCACCCCGGCCATCCCAACCCTGTCCTACGGGCTGCGTGACACCAGCCACCTCCCCAGTGTCACAGCCACGCTGCAAGGATCTGCCAGGGCCCCTCGGGAAACAGGACCCCCTGTCTTTCAGGGACATCCTCTCCCATGTGCCACCACCCACATCAGTAGAGTCTGAAAGAGGATCTCTCCATTCCCAGAAGGGATGGATGGAGACCATCTCCTTTCCCTGGAAAGGACACATTCTGCCCAAGAGACCCACCAGAGGCACATCAGTCCATGAGATGTTTTACTTTTGTGGAAGCCTTGGTTGCATACACCTCATGGTGTCCCCCACACAATGTTTTGGGGCTGCCAGTTACTTCCAGCAACCCAAACCCAGCTCACCATCCCAAGGCAGGGCACAGCTGGGACAGTCTACCTTGGAGTGGGGAGAGAAGGAGCAGGAAGAGGACCTTCATCCTGGGCAGCTCTCTACTTTGGCTTGGCCTTCGAGGTGACAGCAGAGCCTGAAAGGGTACAAAGGAAAGGGGCCACATGAGTATATGAGTATCCCCCATGCCATGGGGGCAGAGATGCAGAGCAAAGGCTGTGCAGGTGGGACACCAGCTGGTGTCACAGCCAGTTCCCTGCTGCCTCTGTCTCCAGGAGGAGCCAGGACCACTGGGCATCCAGCCTGGCTGTGGGCTGGAAGGATGGCAGAGGCTGGAAGGCCCTGAGCTCTCAGCATGGAGAGGGTCCCCCAGCACTCCAGCACAGGCTCCAATCACCAACGAATCCACAAAGGAGGGGTCCCCTCTTCCGCTCTCTGCTCCACATCTCAGTTAACGCCTTGACTTGTTATCAAAAATGATAGGAACAGAAGGAAACTGTGGTTTCCTAATTCGCCAGCCCTAAAATTATTTTCTTGGGTGCTTTCAGCTCCTGCAGATTAGCTGAGGAGCTGGGCACGTTGCAAACCGCTCCATCATTCCAGCCTGCAGAAACAGGCTCTCCCAGGCACATCCTGGCAAGGCCAGCACAGCAACCATGGCTGCCCAGATCTGCTGCTCCCAGCCAGTTGGGCCACATCCTGCGCAGCCCCTCTGCCCATCCATTCCTCTGGCACTCTGCTCCACCACCCTTTTCTTTGTCTTTGCATGAGGACAGGGCTTCTGTGGCCTACACCCAGGCCAGCACTGAGCACCCTCGGCTGCTGCCACACCCCTGCGCTCACCCAGCCACAGCCTTCACACATACAGCCTTTTTCATCGTGTCTTCGGCCTGCCCCAGGCCACAAACTGCATCTCCAGCTCTGCTGAGATGCACCAAGTAATATCTCCTCCTCACCCTGCTGTCACCTCAACCATGGGACACACCCTGCCAGGGTCTGGCAGCCAGCGGAAGCCCCCCCAGGGTGGCACAGCGTTGGTGGGAGCAGCTGGCCCAGCAGAACACTTGGCAATGCCCAAAGTGAAGCCAGCACCCTGCTTGCCACTGCTGCCCCTCTCGTCCTGTACCACTCTCAAACATCCCCTCAAAACCCACCAACAGTCGAGTCCTGTCCTGTCTGCTGTGCGTGGGTGCCGGGGCACCAACCAGCATCACCTGCAACAGCCTGTGAGTTCTCCCAGGTGCTCAGGGGTCGTCAGATGAGAAGGCCAGGGAAAATTCACTTGCTTGAAAACTCACTAGCAGACTTCTCCCACCAGCACAGGCTTTGTCTGGCAGTTTCTCTGGCCAGCACAGGTCCTGCACGGGTGTACAGCCCACTCCCGGTCCCTCCCGTCTATTTCTTGTGGCAATTTATCATCAGAAGGCAGGGGCTTCGGGTTGTTAATTAACTGCAGCCGTGGCTGTAACTAAGTGACACTAACGAGGTCTCCCAGTGTGAGGTGGGGGGTATGGCACAGGCATGACTTGGCAGCAGTAAATGGATTTGGGTGGGGCTGGCATCCCAGTGCCTTGCCACATACTTGCGAATCACACATAAATATCCAAAAAACTCGCACCTGGGGTGGCAAAACGCTGTTGGAGATGGGAAACATTTGGGTCGCTTAACAGCAATGGAGCTGCACGTGAATGCCAACCGTGTTGAGGCAGCACAGAGCTGGCACGCCAATAAAGCATCGCCTCTGGATGGGGAATGCTGAATCCTAACGAGGCTTCAGCCCATCCCACTATGCTGACATCTTTAAGATTTTATTGGGGTGGTTGGAGGAGAGGATCAGCCCCTTTCAGCCGTTACTCAACTGGGACCAGAAATCCCTGTGGGAAAGTGGGTGGGGGAGTCGGTATTTCCCCTCCGAGCCCTGTATGGTCCCGCTCGCCCTGACTCCGATTGCCGTTTCCTGAGCCGAACAATAGCAAGAGAAAATCCCCTGAAAATGGTTTCGCAGTGAGAAACCACAGCTTCCATCCACGCTGGCAATAGGCACAGCAAAGGTAGCCGGATGTGCTGAGTTCTCGTCAGGGCTGAATCCTCCCTCGTCATCTTCCCGTACCTCGATGGCAGTGGGGAAAAATCCCTGGTCTGGCCTCAAAATCAACCAGATAATGTACAAAGAGGTGGCAGACACTCTGCCAGGGCTGCACAGCTTGGAGCAGGCTCCCTTATCAGCAGAGAGGGAGGCTCAGCCCCGGGCACCTGTTCGTATCTTCCCATCACCATTAACATACTGGTCTTGGAAAGAAAAGCCAAAGCATTATATTGAAGTCTCTAAACCTTAGGTGAATGGGGGGCGGGAAAAAGACTAAAAAACCCACAAATAAAAAGCCCGGTGTTTACTACCACCTTACTGCTTTCTGGGTGACTTGGCAGCAGATATTTAAGCTTTTGGAGGTGGCACGTGGCTTTTGGATATGACGATTTTCCCAAGGAGACGGGAAGATGCTCTGATGACTCAAACAAACACCGGAAATGGGGAGATCCAGGGGCTTTTATCTGTTTTCCTTCCAGGTCCGTTAGGAAAGTGACGCTCTGTTCCTCGAGATGTTAGTGAGTCTGAAGCTCGTCACCGCAGTGGTTTACTCAGGCAGGGACTCAGGAACATGATGAGGAAACTCTGGCACGGAGAGGCAAGCCAGGACGGGCTCCCAGAGATGCAAAACAGCTTTGCACAAACAGCTTCCTATCGCAGGGAGCACAGAAAATGTGCCCTGGGTCTGGAGCTGTCCAAGGATGTGAGGACCCCATCGTGATCCCCCTGCAAAGGGATGCCCCAGGGTTGGTATCTGAGTGTTTCACAAAGTGCCCTTGTCCTCGGGCAGTGGTGTGTGTCCGCAGGGGCCAGCCACACGTTATTCATGCCATCGGCATGTGGTTCCCGGCACCGGTGGGCGGCCGGGCGCGTTTGTTAATGCCCTAGGAGTCGAGGGGCAGCTGCACTGCGCCGGCAGCCCGGCGGTGCCAAGCTGTGCCAGGGGCTGGGGTGCAGCGCTTCAGCTTCTCCCGGGCCATGGCGCTGCACAGAACGCCCAGCACCTTCAAGGAGAGTCTTGCCAGCAGGATGAAACCAGATCTGATAGTGATTCCCACGGGAGCAGCACAGCTCCCTGCCAGATCTGTTCTTTGCCAGCCACTGGCAGCCGTCCCTACCCCCGCAGGCGTGGGGAGAACCAAGGGGAGGCTGGCACAGGCACCAGCCACTGCCTGGGGCTCCTGAGACGGAGAGTTTGGTTAGAGCTGGGTCTTGACATTCAAAACCTTATTAAAAATTTCCATTTCCTAAAAATCACCACAAACAGAAACATCACAGTGAACTAACCCAGCACTTCCTCCAGTGCCAGGGCAACACGGCACCTGGCTCGGTGGCATGCGAAGACTGCGGCTTCGGCAGCTGCCACACACGCTCTGCAAAGGGCCAGGCACACCTACACTGCGCTGAGGCTGATGTGACACAGCAACCAAGTGGTGCAAGCACATCTCTGGCCACAGGGGTACAGACAGCTGTCCCTGCCACACACTTCCACCACACAGTCTTCTTTGAGAGCAACCCCATGTCTCCTCCTGCACATCAGCCCTACTTTCCCTCCATCCCCCTTCCAAACCTCTCCATTGGGTTTTAAATGCTTCCAAAACACCCTGTCCCCTCCCAGGTCTTGTTCCCCTTCACATGAGCCAGGTTCCCATTGCCTGCCTGTGCTGCAGGCGCCAGGAAAGGAGGTGCAGAGCAGTGCAGAGTAGCTCAGGACCACCCCAGTCAGGCTCACAGGTATTTGGCAAGGAAATCAAGGGGCTGAAGCCTGGTGAGGGTAAAGCTGGCAGCACCCAAGGAGCCAGGTAAGAGACTGTGGGCCCCCCGGATTCCTGCCAAACCCCAGCTGTCGGGTGAGCTGATGGGAAAGGAGTCGGTGAGTCCAAGCGCTCCTGAAAAACAGGCGCCGACAGGCTGTGCCCAGCTGGTCCCGTGCAGACACTGGCACGCTGGGAGCCACCCAGCCTGCTGTTTGTAAACCACACAGCTCTGACCCTGCACCCACGGGTGCCACGCAAGGTGCAGGGATGGCCAATCCCAGGGATCCCCGTTCAGGCAACACACAGTTGCTTGCAAACCTGTTACTCTGCGAATAGCAGCCCCCAGGCCGCGGGATTAAGAGCTGGACTGCAACCAAGTATGCAGCATTTCAGTCCTTGGCTTAATTCACAAGGGAGCTGTGAACCCAGGAAGGGACACGGCAAACCCCACTGTGGCTGCAGTCCCGGGCTCAAAGGATTTGGCTCCCCCATCTCTGAAACACTCCTGGCTCCCCGCTGGCCGTGGAGCTTGGGGAGGGGTTACTGCAGCCCTCAGACCATGAAATGAGCATTGGCTGCCTTCCCTCCTCAACAGCCATTCGGTCTTGCTGCCAGGAGGTTATTCCAGGAGACTTCATTTCAATTCTCCAGCTGGTCTCACTGGGTTTTGCTGGTCTCTCTGGAGGGGCAGCACAGACAGCGGGCAGGGACCACCCCAAGCATCCTACATCCCATATCCCACAGCGACATGCCGGGACCGGCAGCAGCAAACTGGGATGTTGCAGGAGGAATCCCCCCAAAAGGCATTTTAGGGAAGGGAGATCACCCTGTCGAGACATGTCAGCGATCCCACGGGAATGCTGCACCCTCCGCCCGGAGGGAGGAGGGGAAGGAATGGGGTGTGCTGGTGTTTCCCATAAAGTGGGAAGCAATGGCCGCACAGCGGGCCGACGGCCGGAGCTTCGTGGAGCTCAGCTCTGCCGCTGGCAGCAGCCTGGAACAGCCGGTCCCGGGCAACTCGTGGCTCCACGGCCCAGAAATCCAGCCTGGCTTCGGGGCAGACGAGTGTGAGCCCCACGGAGCGGGGATGAAGGTTGGTTTCACAGATAACTGGCACCATGGCCACGAGCAGAGACCCCCGGCCCTGCCCAGCCGGAGGCACCGCTGAGCCCCCGCACCCACGGGAGCGGGGTGCAGCTCAGGCCCCCCCACAGACACCGCTCCGCTCCATCCATCCGGGCCGCTCCCTGCCCGAGCAAGCCGGGGCGCTGCCCGATGCCACCGTCCGCGCGGAGTCCCGGTGCCCCCCAGCCCTGCTGGGCTGCCCCAGCCCGGCCTGACGCCCACCCCACTCAGTCCCCACCCCGTGCTGCCGCCGCTCTGCCCGCGCCCGGAGCGCCGCAGCATCCCCTCGGCTCCCGGTGCCGGGCAGACGCCCCTCAGCGCGGCCTCCGGGACCCCCACGGGGGACACCGGGAGCCCCGATCCTCCCTCGTCCCCGCCTCAACCGCTCCCCGTTGCTCCCGTACCTGGACTCGGGGCGGGCACGGCCCGGCACCGCCCGGCACCGCCGGCACCGCTCGGCTGGGCTGGCCCGGCTCGGCACGGCTCGGCTCAGCACCACTCCACACCTCGCAGCCCGGCTCTCTCAGCGCGGTGCCCCGGGAGCAGCGCCCCGCCCCGTCCCCCCGGCGGGCGGTGACGCAGCGGGGCGGTACCGGCACTCCCGCCCCGCACCGACCCCTCCGAGCCCCCCGCGATCTCTGCGGCAGCCGCGGGGTCACCGCCGTCGGGCACGGCACCTGCCGGGTTCGGCTCGGCCCGGCTCCGCCCGCTTCGGTTCAGCTCGGCACGGCTCAGCACCGCGCAGCCCGGCTGGGCTCAGAGCGGTACCCCGGGGACAGCCGGGCGTGCCGTGTCCCGCCGCCCTTCAGCTGCGGGCTGGCGGGCATCCAGCGGCGGCCCGGGGCCGGAGGAGCCGGAGCCAGGAGGCTGCACGCCTGACTGCCAACGGGATTAAAAAATAACAATTAATGGGAAAGCAGCCGGGACGGAGTGTCCCGGTGACCCCTGTCCCGCTCCCCGCAGGGTGTGAGGGAGGAAAGGAGCAGGGCAAGGAGCCCAGATCCCAGGAGAGGGATACACAGCGCTCCCCGGAGCAGGTGGGCTGGGATGTGGGCTGTGGATGCGACCACCGCCCACCCCAAGGCTGGAGGAGGGCACCCTGGCCCTCAGAGGGAGCTGAGGCTGGAAGCGAAGAGGCAGCACTGTTGGAGTGGGTAAAGCTGCTGCCAAGCAGCGCCTGCATCCAGCCCTTTGTGTGCCCCGGGAAACAGCCGGGCTGGAGAAAGCCGAGACGCAGGGAGCGGAGGGAGCAGGGCCGGGGGGAGGGCTCCGGGAAGTGCCCTGGGTAAATAGTTGCTCTTGCAGATATTTTCAATGGCTTGAATGAGACTTTTCTCTCTGCAGGGGGAAGGGTGGAAACAACTTCCCTCTCTAGCAGGCAAGGTGGTGGACCTTGATCCACAAGGATTGTGCCACCACAGGTGCCATGGCTGCTTTGGGATCCCTGGAGCAGGGGACATCCCGCACGCTTGCATCGCCCCGCCGCTTGCTTTCGTTTCCACTCCAAGCCCCCAGTTTTCCTGGCTGCCACGGGACAAGGCTCCCATGGGAAGCAGCTCACATGGGCGGACCGTGGCTAACGCGGCCGGACCATGGCTAACAGAGCCGCCTTTGAAGTCCGGCCGTCCCCACGCCTCGGGCAGCTGGGCCAGCTCTGAAACGCACGCTCGTGGCAACCAGAGCCGCGGGAGCACCGCGGTGAGCCAAGCCTCCCCCTGCGGGTCATCCCGACCGGCTCCTTCGGGAAACGCCATAAATCCACCTCCCGGGAATAACGCTGCTAAAGCCAGGACTAGGCTCTCCTGGAGAGGGGAATTAGGTGCAGACCCCTCGGACCAGCGAGGAAAAGTCTTTTTGCTAGTGCTCGTGGAACAAAGAGCCTTTTGTCCGCATTTGACGTTATCAGGAGTTATTTTTAGGTCAACGCCTGCACTTGCTGGTGTTGTCGGGACTATCTGTAAGTCGACAAACCTTCAAAGACACTGCCTGAGCACGAAGAGGGAGGAAATCCTTGTGTTGTCTCTTGGAAGGGACATTTGCCCTTGGGCTCGGCCTGATAAGGGTTTATTGCTCAAGCTGGGGAATTCCTATAGAAGCCCTACAACTTCTTAAGAGTCCTAAGAGTTCCTAAACCCATTAAAGGTCCTAAATATGCTTCAAATTCCTGAAAGTCCTAAAAGATTCTGAAAGCCCTGAAAGCTCCTAAAGCCCTAAAATGTCCCGAAAACCCTTCAACGTCCTAAATGCCCTTAAACCCCCTAAAGCCCTAAAAGTTCCTGGATATCCTTGAATTTCCTAAAAGCCTTAAAAATTACTAAAAGCCCTAGGAGTTTTTAAACCCCTTAGAAGCTCCTAAAAGCCCTAAAAGATACTAAAAGCCCTAAGAGTTTCTAAACCCTTTAAAAGTTTCTAAGAGCCCCAAATGTTCCCAAAGAGCCTTAAAGTTCCTAAAACCTCTTCAATTACCTCAAAGCCCTAGAAGCTCCAAAAGAACCCAAAGACTTCCAAAATCCTCTAAAAGCCCTAAATCTTCCTAAAAGCTCGTCAGGGCTCCGGCGCCGGCAGCAGGAGGGAGGGAGCGTGCCAGCAGATCACGGCGGCGTGGGGATGGGATGGGATGGGCAGACTCCGGCAGGAGAGGGCACGCCGCACCGGGCTGCTGCCAAACTAGCGAGACAAGTGCGGGCAGGGGAGCCCTGGCGCCGTCTGCAGCCGAGGGCTGTGCCAGCCCCACTGCCCAGCGGTGCCAGCCCCACTGCCAGGGGGCCCAGACCCCCTCAAAGCCCTTTGGGTCCTCCCAGCAAAAGTGCAACCAGAAACAGGGCTCAGCCCAGCTCCGGTGGATGGAGGAGGAGGAGGATGAGGAAGCAGATGGGTGCTGGTGGGAGGGGATGCCCCCAGATCTCTCATCCAAATCTGGTGAGCAATGCCAGGGCAGCCTTGGCAATCTCGGAGGGTGGTGATCCTAAGGGAGAGCCTCAGCTGTCTTTGAGCAGCTGTGGGTGCTCCTGCTCCCCCATTGCTGCTGCTCCACCTCCCTCAGCCTTCCTCCTGGAAAAACATCCGGTGGGGAGGTCGCTCCACCCCACCCCAGGTCGGGATTTCTCCCTCAACAATACCAGCGACTCAACAGGTGCCAGGGCTGTAAAACCCCAACCCGTAGGCACAGCAACAAACCCGGATTATTTGTTTAGGCTCGGCTTGGCAAATAAACCCCCGGTGATGTCAGGGAAGTCTGGGGGGAAATTGGTCCCTGGGGGTATCTGCACAAGCACCAGGTGAGGGTGCTCCCATGGGATGCGGTAACTAGGCTCATCATCTCCCCAGAACACAAGTCCCAAAGGCAGATCCCAAAACGGAACCAAGGTCTTCTCCGAACCTTCCATTTCCCTCATGGATTTAGTGTCTTTCCTGGCTGCTTGTTTACCCAGAATCTGGAGCATTTGCTATAATTCCACAGCTTTGCCCCTGGAGCCAGGGCTGGAGTTACCCAAGAACCAGCATGTCCCACCAGTCCCCAGCAGGCTCAGCTCCCTGGGGACCACGCAGGGATGCAGCGTTCCCGCTGCCAGGAGGCAACCACCGAGTGATTGTTTTCCAAGCGCCACCGGATACCGGAACAAGGTGGATGTATGCAGGCACCGGGAGCCAGCGTGACTCACAGCACAAGCCCCGAAATCTCGGGATGGGGAGAAGGGGCACGGAAAGTGCTGGGATGTGACTCTGCCTCGGTGGGGCTCACGGGGGACGGTCGGGCACTTGGCACCTCACCAAAGCCGCAGGCCTCTCAGTGAATAGCTGAAGTCACCCGCCGGAGCGGTGAGCCATGCACAGCTCATCCCGCTCGGCGAGCTGTGAGCCGGGGGCACGGCGGGGCCCGCGGGCTGCAGGGAGGGGGCACGGAGCCCCGGCGGGACGGGCCCTCGTCCGGGATGCCGGCGGCGCTGGCTGCCCTTTGTGCATGGAACAAAGAACAACAGCCAGAGGCTTCCTTCGCTGACCAGAAGCGGGAAGGAGCCAGAAAGGGAAACGTCACTTGGCAGAGATGGGCAGCGTGTCCCGGTGGTGCTCGGTCCCCTGCCACCGGGCCAGAAACCGGCAGCGCCAGCTCCTGGCACCTCCCTGGCGCACCCTGCAGGTACAAGCATGGGCGCGGTGGGGACCCTGATGCCACCACAGGCAGATTTGCCATGCTGTGATGCTGGTCTGCATCCCAGCTGGCGGAACGGGATGCCCACCTCCAAAATCTCAGGCATCAGGAGAGTCAAAACCACGGGCACGTTTCCAGGTGAAGTCCGGTTTAAGGGGATGCACCACGAGCTCAAGGCTGACTCGCTGCCCTCAACTGATGGATTTAGTCCCTGCAATTTGTCCTGGCTGTTTATTTCCACAGGCTGGATTGCTTCAACTCTGAAACTGTCTGATCACCTTGAGGAACTCTGCTTGGCCTCTGCCTTCCACAGTGAGAGCGGGAGGAACGCCGAGTATCAGATCACTTACTCACTTCCCATCCTCTCCTCCACCCAAACTCGTCTGCCCGATGCCAAGACAAAGCCCTGCTCACCCACTTTCCCGCCGCCCAGGGCTACAGGTGGCCTCCATCCCTGCGCTGGATTTGGGGTGACAGGGAGGGCTTTTGGTGTGGTGCTATCGTGGGTGAAAACCCAGGGTCGGAGTGGTTTTGGGCTGCCCCAGCTTTACAGCCGCACTTGCCAGCCTGCAGCCGTGCTGGCACCAAATGGATTTGGGGGATGTAGCCGGAGAGCCCCCGTTTTTGACTGTGCCTTGGGAGATGGGCAGTGGCAGCTCCTCAAGGAGGCTCGGAAGTCCCCTGCCATTTGTCACCGACGGACACTTGGGCACCGCTCGGCGGCCCCGCCGCAGTTCTGCATGGCCACCGGCCGTCCCTGCGGGTGCCTAGCCCCGATCTGGGACCATTCCTGCGATCCTTGTGCCATCTAGTGGGACCTGCACCAACCACACGGCGGGGTGTCCGAGCGGCCGCGGACGGCGGCGGGACCCCGGCCAGAGCCGCCCGGCTCCCCCGGCAGTGGAGGAGACCCACATGGGCAACCAAAAGGCCCAATCTTCTTGTAAAGAGAAGCAGCGGTCAGTGCTGGTCGCTAGCAGAGACACCACGGGCAGCAGGGCAGCCGCGGTCCCGAGGAGACACAGCAGGCAGGGAGCCCGAGCTGCAGTCCGCAGCAGCAGCAGCTCCCAGAGACTCTGCTTTCAGCCCCGATGCCGTGCCCAGAGTGGCAGGGTGCCCAAACTGTCCGGGATGCACGCTGTGCCCGCGGTGCATGCTGTGCCCGGCACCCTCGCTGTGCGTGCAGTCTGCGCTGTGCCCGGCGTGCCTGGGATATGCGGTGTGCCAGGGATTGCTGGGGTGCACGGGGTGCTGGTCGCCACTCTCTGGTGACCAGAGAAAGGACACAGGAGATGGAATGAAGTTGTTTCCGGGGAAGTTTAGTTTGGACATTAAGAAAAGGTTTTTCACTGAGAAGATGGTCAGACACAGGAACAGACACAGGACCTCTTCCCAGAGGTCTCACTTGGCATCAAGCCTGCCAGAGTTAAGGAGTGTCCAGACGATGTTCTTAATCACATGGTTTACTTTCAGGTTGTCCTGCAAGGAGCAGGGAGTTGGACTCGATGTTTCTTATGTGTCCCTGCGAACTCAAGACAGTCTGATTCTGCAATACCACAGTTGGATGCTCTTGCCCGGATGGATCCAGACTTCTCCATGACACCCCAGTCACCGCAGCACAGCTCTCCTGCAATGCCAGCTGGCCCAGCTGAGGGAACAAAGGCCTTTTTTTTTTACCCCAAATGGTTAGGTTTGCCCCAAAAGGCTTCGTCTCGTGCTCCAGGGGCTGCTGGGTCCAACTGCAGGGCTGTGGCCACGTGCAGAGGGGCGGGGAGCAGAGACGGCTCAGCCACACCAGTGCTCGCTGTGGGGCAGCAATGCCACCCTGTGCTTGCCCAGCGCCTGCAGCCACTTGTGCAACATTTCTAGGTCTCAGTTCATGATGTAGGGCAACCATCCTCTTCAGTCTGACCTATCCCAAACGGGGGTCCTTGGGAACAGAATTAAGGGGGCCTGCTGGCCATGGTCAGGCACCCTGGGTCAGGCTGGAAACCCAGAACTAGAGGAGAAGGGCGCCAGGACGATGATCCTTGGACCACAGAGATGGATCATCGGACAGACCTTTAGGTGATGTGCCCCAGACCAAGGAGGTTTGATTTTTGCAAGGGTAAACCCCATAATCCCAGGAAGCTGCAATGCATCCTTGAGCCTGCTGGTGTCACCAAGACACGCATGTCCAAGCAAACAGTAAAGCCACGCTTGGAAAAAACTTTGCCGGTTTTAGTGCCGGGAGCGGGTTAAAGCCGCAACCACGCACCCGCAGCTCTGGCCAAACCGCCTGCAAAATCGCTTCACCGACTGCAAGAGACGGCGCCGGCTCCCCTGGCGCAAGACACTGGGATAGGGGCGTAGGAGAGCAAAGCATCCCTCGCCTCCAGCTTTTTGGGGTTGTTTCCAGCAGAAAAATTCCAATCTTGGAAAGAACACGCACGAGCTTTGCAGTTTTGCTTTAATTTGATTTGGTTTTCCCTGCTGCGCTCGATCTTGGGGGAGAAAAAGGTGTCGGTGTCCCATGGCATCAATGCCACGTCCCGCGGGACACAAATCCTCTGGGCCGCCAGTATTTCCCAATGTTTTGCCTGAAAGGCATCCAGCAGAGGGAAAGAGACGGGCAAAATGGTGGTTTGGGGTTTTGCCGCTTGGTCAGGAGGGAGCCAGCACGGGTGTGAGCGGGGATGCCGATGCTGCGTGGCCACCGCTCAGCCCGGAGGCCGCGTGTCCCCCCCCGTCCCCACCAGGCACCCCCGCCCCGGGGCAGACACGTGTGCGCAGCCCAGCGACCCCCACGGGC